>CAWUFW010020461.1:0-150824 GCA_963921515.1 Calotriton arnoldi | reverse complement strand
CTCCTAACACAACTATTTCTTTCTCTTTTTGAGAGTTACTGGCCATGGAGATAAAGCTTAAAGTCAGCGGGGATGGAAACCTTGTTGAATATCCCTTTCGAGACTTATGGGCAATATTTAATCAGATTCCCTCATGGATTGCATGTGGAACGGTGCCGACGCGTTTCAAATCCCTGTATTAATCTAGGGATTTTCATCAGGGCAATGACACGGTGTAATCTGTAACAACATAAACATTTAAAAAAGGAATTCCGTATATTTAAGGCCCTTCTCTCATTGTTTTAACCCTAATTATTTCTAGGAGTTATAAATGGTACCTGAACTTTGTAGTGTGTTCTTCTCATTCGTATTATTTTGAAAAAAGAGAATCCTGCCAACTTATTTTATAATGTCCTGCTGTTTATTCAAGCAGAGCATTGGAACGAATATATATATATTTTCTTGGTTCTGGCTCAATTGCTTTGCCAATATTTAACACTTATAAACAAAATTACATTATTTTCATGCAAGCCTGAAAATGGGGCGTATAGACAATACATTTTCAATGAATCATAACAATAGAAAAACAATAAAGAAAGCAATCAATAATAAATCGGACATTCAGAATAGTGCAAATACCTGTAAAAGAGCATGGCTGAAAAAGATACACTTTCATTTACTGAATCTCATATTCAGAATTTAACTTCTACACCATCTCCCTTCTCTTCCATTACACTAAGCACCACAGCGACTTTTTCACATTTACAGAATTGAAAATTAAAATAGCCGCCTTCTTTTTCAAAATAATACGAATGAGAAGAACACACTACAAAGTTCAGGTACCATTTATAACTCCTAGAAATAATTAGGGTTGAAACAATGAGAGAAGGACCTTAAAATTACTGAATTTCTTTTTTAAATTTTTATGTTGTTACAGATTACACCGTGCCATTGCCCTGATGAAAATCCTAAAACTAATACAGGGATTTAAAACGCGTCGGCACCATTCCACATACAATCCATGAAGGAATCTGATTAAATATTGCCCATATGTCTCGAAAGGGATATTCAACAAGGTTTCCATCCCATCTGACTTTAAGCTTTATCCCCATGGCCAGTAACTGTAAAAAAAGAGAAAGAAATAGTTGTGTCATGAGAGTTCTTTGAGGTTATTTTTCAGCAAAACTTAAGACTGGTGCAACATGTTTAATGAGTAATATGATTTTATTTGCATTATTCTGAATGTCCGATTTATTATTGATTGTTTTTTATTGTTTTTCTATTGTTATGATTCATTGAAAATGTATTGTCTATCGCCCCATTTTTAGGCTTGCATGAAAATAATGTAATTGTGTTTATAAGTGTTAAATATTGGCAAAGCAATTGAGCCAGAACCAAGAAATATATATATATTGGTTCCAATGCCTGCATGAATAAACAGCAGGACATTATAAAATAAGTTGGCCGGATCCTCTTTTTTCTTGAAACTTTACTACGTCTTATCTGGCCACATTGGACGTAACCCCTATTTGACCAATTTTAAGAGCGGGTTCACCCCCGAAGGTCATGCAAACAAATTAGCTTCTCTTAACTATGAAAAATAAACCTTCACAGGTAGTTTCACCATCCTCCCTGTAAAAGAGCATGGCTGAAAAAGATACACTTTCATTTACTGAATCTCATATTCAGAATTTAATTTCTACACCATCTCCCTTCTCTTCCATTACACTAAGCACCACAGCGACTTTTTCACATTTACAGAATTGAAAAATAAAATAGCCGCCTTCTTTTTCAAAATAATACTAATGAGAAGAACACACTACAAAGTTCAGGTACCATTTATAACTCCTAGAAATAATTAGGGTTAAAACAATGAGAGAAGGACCTTAAAAATACTGAATTCCTTTTTAAAATGTTTATGTTGTTACAGATTACACTGTCATTGCCCTGATGAAAATCCCAAGACTAATACAGGGATTTGAAACGCGTCGGCACCATTCCACATGCAATCTATGAAGGAATCTGATTAAATATTGCCAATAAGTCTCGAAAGGGATATTCAACAAGGTTTCCATCCCAGCTGACTTTAAGCTTTATCCCCATGGCCAGTAACTCTAAAAAAAGAGAGAAAGAAATAGTTGTGTCATGAGAGTTCTTTGAGGTTATTTTTCAGCAAAACGTAAGACTGGTGTAACATGTTTAATGATTAATATGATTTTATTTGCACTATTCTGAATGTCCGATTTATTATTGATTGCTTTTTTATTGTTTTTCTATTGTTATGATTAATTGAAAATGTATTGTCTATCTCCCCATTTTCAGGCTTGCATGAAAATAATGTAATTTTGTTTATAAGTGTTAAATATTGGCAAAGCAATTGAGCCAGAACCAAGAAAATATATATATATTGGTTCCAATGCCTGCTTGAATAAACAGCAGGACATTATAAAATAAGTTGGCAGGATTCTCTTTTTCTTTGAAACTTTACTACGTCCTATCTGGCCACATTGGACGTAACCTCTATTTGACCAATTTTAAGAGCGGGTTCACCCGAGAGGGTCATGCAAACAAATTAGCTTCTCTTAACTAAGAAAAATAAACCTTCACAGGTAGGTTCACCATCCTCCCTGTAAAAGAGCATGATTGAAAAAGATACACTTTCATTTACTGAATCTCATATTCAGAATTTAATTTCTACACCATCTCCCTTCTCTTCCATTACACTAAGCACCACAGCGACTTTTTCACATTTACAGAATTGAAAAATAAAATAGCCGCCTTCTTTTTCAAAATAATACGAATGAGAAGAACACACTACAAAGTTCAGGTACCATTTATAACTCCTAGAAATAATTAGGGTTAAAACAATGAGAGAAGGGCCTTAAGAATACTGAATTCCTTTTTAAAAGTTTTATGTTGTTACAGATTACACCGTGTCATAGCCCTGATGAAATTCCCAAGACTAATACAGGGATTTGAAACGCGTCGGCACCGTTCCACATGCAATCCATGAGGGAATCTGATTAAATATTGCCAATAAGTCTTGAAAGGGATATTCAACAAGGTTTCCATCCCCGCTGACTTTAAGCTTTATCCCCATGGCCAGTAACTCTAAAAAAAGAGAGAAAGAAATAGTTGCTTCATGAGAGTTCTTTGAGGTTATTTTTCAGCAAAACTTAAGACTGGTGCAACATGTATAATGATTAATATGATTTTATTTGCACTATTCTGAATGTCCGATTTATTATTGATTGCTTTTTTATTGTTTTTCTATTGTTATGATTCATTGAAAATGTATTGTCTATCGCCCCATTTTCAGGCTTGCATGAAAATAATGTAATTTTGTTTATAAGTGTTAAATATTGGCAAAGCAATTGAGCCAGAACCAAGAAAATATATATATATTGGTTCCAATGCCTGCTTGAATAAACAGCAGGACATTACAAAATAAGTTGGCAGGATTCTCTTTTTTCTTTAAACTTTACTACGTCCTATCTGGCCACATTGGACGTAACCTCTATTTGACCAATTTTAAGAGCGGGTTCACCCGCGAGGGTCATGCAAACAAATTAGCTTCCCTTAACTAAGAAAAATAAACCTTCACAGGTAGATTCACCATCCTCGCTGTAAAAGAGCATGATTGAAAAAGATACACTTTCATTTACTGAATCTCATATTCAGAATTTAACTTCTACACCATCTCCCTTCTCTTCCATTACACTAAGCACCACAGCGACTTTTTCACATTTAAAGAATTGAAAATTAAAATAGCTGCCTTCTTTTTCAAAATAATACGAATGAGAAGAACACAAAACAAAGTTCAGGTACCATTTATAACTCCTAGAAATAATTAGGGTTAAAACAATGAGAGAAGGACCTTAAAAATACTGAATTCCTTTTTAAAATTTTTATGTTGTTACAGATTACACCTGTCATTGCCCTGATGAAAATCCCAAGACTAATACAGGGATTTGAAACGCGTCGGCACCATTCCACATGCAATCCATGAAGGAATCTGATTAAATATTGCCCATAAGTCTCGAAAGGGATATTCAACAAGGTTTCCATCCCAGCTGACTTTAAGCTTTATCCCCATGGCCAGTAACTCTAAAAAAAGAGAGAAAGAAATAGTTGCTTCATGAGAGTTCTTTGAGGTTATTTTTCAGCAAAACTTAAGACTGGTGCAACATGTTTAATGATTAATATGATTTTATTTGCACTATTCTGATTGTCCGATTTATTATTGATTGTTTTTTTATTGTGTTTCTATTGTTATGATTAATTGAAAATATATTGTCTATCGCCCCATTTTTAGGCTTGCATGAAAATAATGTAATTGTGTTTATAAGTGTTAAATATTGGCAAAGCAATTGAGCCAGAACCAAGAAAATATATATATATTGGTTCCAATGCCTGCTTGAATAAACAGCAGGACATTATAAAATAAGTTGGCAGGATTCTCTTTTTTCTTGAAACTTTACTACGTCCTATCTGGCCACATTGGACGTAACCTCTATTTGAGCAATTTTAAGAGCGGGTTCACCCGCGAGGGTCGTGCAAACAAATTAGCTTCCCTTAACTAAGAAAAATAAACCTTCACAGGTAGGTTCACCATCCTCCCTGTAAAAGAGCATGATTGAAAAAGATACACTTTCATTTACTGAATCTCATATTCAGAATTTAATTTCTACACCATCTCCCTTCTCTTCCATTACACTAAGCACCACAGCGACTTTTTCACATTTACAGAATTGAAAATTAAAATAGCCGCCTTCTTTTTCAAAATAATACGAATGAGAAGAACACACTACAAAGTTCAGGTACCATTTATAACTCCTAGAAATAATTAGGGTTGAAACAATGAGAGAAGGACCTTAAAATTACTGAATTTCTTTTTAAAATTTTTATGTTGTTACAGATTACACCGTGCCATTGCCCTGATGAAAATCCTAAAACTAATACAGGGATTTGAAACGCGTCGGCACCGTTCCACATGCAATCCATGAAGGAATCTGATTAAATATTGCCCATATGTCTCGAAAGGGATATTCAACAAGGTTTCCATCCCAGCTGACTTTAAGCTTTATCCCCATGGCCAGTAACTCTAAAAAAGAGAGAAAGAAATAGTTGTGTCATGAGAGTTCTTTGAGGTTATTTTTCAGCAAAACTGTAAGACTGGTGCAACATGTTTAATGATTAATATGATTTTATTTGCACTATTCTGAATGTCCGATTTATTATTGATTGCTTTTTTATTGTTTTTCTATTGTTATGATTCATTGAAAATGTATTGTCTATCGCCCCATTTTCAGGCTTGCATGAAAATAATGTAATTTTGTTTATAAGTGTTAAATATTGGCAAAGCAATTGAGCCAGAACCAAGAAAATATATATATATTGGTTCCAATGCCTGCTTGAATAAACAGCAGGACATTATAAAATAAGTTGGCAGGATTCTCTTTTTTCTTGAAACTTTACTACGTCCTATCTGGCCACATTGGACGTAACCTCTATTTGACCAATTTTAAGAGCGGGTTCACCCGCGAGGGTCATGCAAACAAATTAGCTTCCCTTAACTAAGAAAAATAAACCTTCACAGGTAGGTTCACCATCCTCCCTGTAAAAGAGCATGATTGAAAAAGATACACTTTCATTTACTGAATCTCATATTCAGAATTTAATTTCTACACCATCTCCCTTCTCTTCCATTACACTAAGCACCACAGCGACTTTTTCACATTTACAGAATTGAAAAATAAAATAGCCGCCTTCTTTTTCAAAATAATACGAATGAGAAGAACACACTACAAAGTTCAGGTACCATTTATAACTCCTAGAAATAATTAGGGTTAAAACAATGAGAGAAGGGCCTTAAAAATACTGAATTCCTTTTTAAAAGTTTTATGTTGTTACAGATTACACCGTGTCATAGCCCTGATGAAAATCCCAAGACTAATACAGGGATTTGAAACGCGTCGGCACCGTTCCACATGCAATCCATGAGGGAATCTGATTAAATATTGCCAATAAGTCTCGAAAGGGATATTCAACAAGGTTTCCATCCCCGCTGACTTTAAGCTTTATCCCCATGGCCAGTAACTCTAAAAAATAGAGAAAGAAATAGTTGTGTCATGAGAGTTCTTGTGAGGTTATTTTTCAGCAAAACGTAAGACTGGTGTAACATGTTTAATGATTAATATGATTTTATTTGCACTATTCTGAATGTCCGATTTATTATTGATTGCTTTTTTATTGTTTTTCTATTGTTATGATTCATTGAAAATGTATTGTCTATCGCCCCATTTTCAGGCTTGCATGAAAATAATGTAATTTTGTTTATAAGTGTTAAATATTGGCAAAGCAATTGAGCCAGAACCAAGAAAATATATATATATTGGTTCCAATGCCTGCTTGAATAAACAGCAGGACATTATAAAATAAGTTGGCAGGATTCTCTTTTTTCTTGAAACTTTACTACGTCCTATCTGGCCACATTGGACGTAACCTCTATTTGACCAATTTTAAGAGCGGGTTCACCCGCGAGGGTCATGCAAACAAATTAGCTTCCCTTAACTAAGAAAAATAAACCTTCACAGGTAGGTTCACCATCCTCCCTGTAAAAGAGCATGATTGAAAAAGATACACTTTCATTTACTGAATCTCATATTCAGAATTTAATTTCTACACCATCTCCCTTCTCTTCCATTACACTAAGCACCACAGCGACTTTTTCACATTTACAGAATTGAAAATTAAAATAGCCGCCTTCTTTTTCAAAATAATACGAATGAGAAGAACACACTACAAAGTTCAGGTACCATTTATAACTCCTAGAAATAATTAGGGTTGAAACAATGAGAGAAGGACCTTAAAATTACTGAATTTCTTTTTAAAATTTTTATGTTGTTACACATTACACCGTGCCATTGCCCTGATGAAAATCCTAAAACTAATACAGGGATTTGAAATGCGTCGGCACCGTTCCACATGCAATCCATGAAGGAATCTGATTAAATATTGCCCATATGTCTCGAAAGGGATATTCAACAAGGTTTCCATCCCAGCTGACTTTAAGCTTTATCCCCATGGCCAGTAACTCTAAAAAAGAGAGAAAGAAATAGTTGTGTCATGAGAGTTCTTTGAGGTTATTTTTCAGCAAAACTTAAGACTGGTGCAACATGTTTAATGATTAATATGATTTTATTTGCACTATTCTGAATGTCCGATTTATTATTGATTGTTTTTTTATTGTTTTTCTATTGTTATGATTCATTGAAAATATATTGTCTATCGCCCCATTTTTAGGCTTGCATGAAAATAATGTAATTGTGTTTATAAGTGTTAAATATTGGCAAAGCAATTGAGCCAGAACCAAGAAATATATATATATTGGTTCCAATGCCTGCTTGAATAAACAGCAGGACATTATAAAATAAGTTGGCCGGATTCTCTTTTTTCTTGAATCTTTACTACGTCCTATCTGGCCACATTGGACGTAACCCCTATTTGACCAATTTTAAGAGCGGGTTCACCCCCGAGGGGCATGCAAACAAATTAGCTTATCTTAACTAAGAAAAATAAACCTTCACAGGTAGTTTCACCATCCTCCCTGTAAAAGAGCATGATTGAAAAAGATACACTTTCATTTACTGAATCTCATATTCAGAATTTAATTTCTACACCATCTCCCTTCTCTTCCATTACACTAAGCACCACAGCGACTTTTTCACATTTACAGAATTGAAAAATAAAATAGCCGCCTTCTTTTTCAAAATAATACGAATGAGAAGAACACACTACAAAGTTCAGGTACCATTTATAACTCCTAGAAATAATTAGGGTTAAAACAATGAGAGAAGGGCCTTAAAAATACTGAATTCCTTTTTAAAAGTTTTATGTTGTTACAGATTACACTGTGTCATAGCCCTGATGAAAATCCCAAGACTAATACAGGGATTTGAAATGCGTCGGCACCGTTCCACATGCAATCCATGAGGGAATCTGATTAAATATTGCCAATAAGTCTCGAAAGGGATATTCAACAAGGTTTCCATCCCAGCTGACTTTAAGCTTTATCCCCATGGCCAGTAACTCTAAAAAAATGAGAAAGAAATAGTTGTGTCATGAGAGTTCTGTGAGGTTATTTTTCAGCAAAACGTAAGACTGGTGTAACATGTTTAATGATTAATATGATTTTATTTGCACTATTCTGAATGTCCGATTTATTATTGATTGCTTTTTTATTGTTTTTCTATTGTTATGATTCATTGAAAATGTATTGTCTATCGCCCCATTTTCAGGCTTGCATGAAAATAATGTAATTTTGTTTATAAGTGTTAAATATTGGCAAAGCAATTGAGCCAGAACCAAGAAAATATATATATATTGGTTCCAATGCCTGCTTGAATAAACAGCAGGACATTATAAAATAAGTTGGCAGGATTCTCTTTTTTCTTGAAACTTTACTACGTCCTATCTGGCCACATTGGACGTAACCTCTATTTGACCAATTTTAAGAGCGGGTTCACCCGCGAGGGTCATGCAAACAAATTAGCTTCCCTTAACTAAGAAAAATAAACCTTCACAGGTAGGTTCACCATCCTCCCTGTAAAAGAGCATGATTGAAAAAGATACACTTTCATTTACTGAATCTCATATTCAGAATTTAATTTCTACACCATCTCCCTTCTCTTCCATTACACTAAGCACCACAGCGACTTTTTCACATTTACAGAATTGAAAAATAAAATAGCCGCCTTCTTTTTCAAAATAATACGAATGAGAAGAACACACTACAAAGTTCAGGTACCATTTATAACTCCTAGAAATAATTAGGGTTAAAACAATGAGAGAAGGGCCTTAAAAATACTGAATTCCTTTTTAAAAGTTTTATGTTGTTACAGATTACACCGTGTCATAGCCCTGATGAAAATCCCAAGACTAATACAGGGATTTGAAACGCGTCGGCACCGTTCCACATGCAATCCATGAGGGAATCTGATTAAATATTGCCAATAAGTCTCGAAAGGGATATTCAACAAGGTTTCCATCCCCGCTGACTTTAAGCTTTATCCCCATGGCCAGTAACTCTCAAAAAATAGAGAAGAAATAGTTGTGTTATGAGAGTTCTGTGAGGTTATTTTTCAGCAAAACGTAAGACTGGTGTAACATGTTTAATGATTAATATGATTTTATTTGCACTATTCTGAATGTCCGATTTATTATTGATTGCTTTTTTATTGTTTTTCTATTGTTATGATTCATTGAAAATGTATTGTCTATCGCCCCATTTTCAGGCTTGCATGAAAATAATGTAATTTTGTTTATAAGTGTTAAATATTGGCAAAGCAATTGAGCCAGAACCAAGAAAATATATATATATTGGTTCCAATGCCTGCTTGAATAAACAGCAGGACATTATAAAATAAGTTGGCAGGATTCTCTTTTTTCTTGAAACTTTACTACGTCCTATCTGGCCACATTGGACGTAACCTCTATTTGACCAATTTTAAGAGCGGGTTCACCCGCGAGGGTCATGCAAACAAATTAGCTTCCCTTAACTAAGAAAAATAAACCTTCACAGGTAGGTTCACCATCCTCCCTGTAAAAGAGCATGATTGAAAAAGATACACTTTCATTTACTGAATCTCATATTCAGAATTTAATTTCTACACCATCTCCCTTCTCTTCCATTACACTAAGCACCACAGCGACTTTTTCACATTTACAGAATTGAAAATTAAAATAGCCGCCTTCTTTTTCAAAATAATACGAATGAGAAGAACACACTACAAAGTTCAGGTACCATTTATAACTCCTAGAAATAATTAGGGTTGAAACAATGAGAGAAGGACCTTAAAATTACTGAATTTCTTTTTAAAATTTTTATGTTGTTACACATTACACCGTGCCATTGCCCTGATGAAAATCCTAAAACTAATACAGGGATTTAAAACGCGTCGGCACCGTTCCACATGCAATCCATGAAGGAATCTGATTAAATATTGCCCATATGTCTCGAAAGGGATATTCAACAAGGTTTCCATCCCAGCTGACTTTAAGCTTTATCCCCATGGCCAGTAACTCTAAAAAAAGAGAGAAAGAAATAGTTGTGTCATGAGAGTTCTTTGAGGTTATTTTTCAGCAAAATGTAAGACTGGTGCAACATGTTTAATGATTAATATGATTTTATTTGCACTATTCTGAATGTCCGATTTATTATTGATTGTTTTTTTATTGTTTTTCTATTGTTATGATTCATTGAAAATGTATTGTCTATCGCCCCATTTTTAGGCTTGCATGAAAATAATGTAATTGTGTTTATAAGTGTTAAATATTGGCAAAGCAATTGAGCCAGAACCAAGAAAATATATATATATTGGTTCCAATGCCTGCTTGAATAAACAGCAGGACATTATAAAATAAGTTGGCAGGATTCTCTTTTTTCTTGAAACTTTACTACGTCCTATCTGGCCACATTGGACGTAACCCCTATTTGACCAATTTTAAGAGCGGATTCACCCCCGAGGGGCATGCAAACAAATTAGCTTATCTTAACTAAGAAAAATAAACCTTCACAGGTAGTTTCACCATCCTCCCTGTAAAAGAGCATGGTTGAAAAAGATACACTTTCATTTACTGAATCTCATATTCAGAATTTAATTTCTACACCATCTCCCTTCTCTTCCATTACACTAAGCACCACAGCGACTTTTTCACATTTACAGAATTGAAAAATAAAATAGCCGCCTTCTTTTTCAAAATAATACGAATGAGAAGAACACACTACAAAGTTCAGGTACCATTTATAACTCCTAGAAATAATTAGGGTTAAAACAATGAGAGAAGGGCCTTAAAAATACTGAATTCCTTTTTAAAAGTTTTATGTTGTTACAGATTACACCGTGTCATAGCCCTGATGAAAATCCCAAGACTAATACAGGGATTTGAAACGCGTCGGCACCGTTCCACATGCAATCCATGAGGGAATCTGATTAAATATTGCCAATAAGTCTCGAAAGGGATATTCAACAAGGTTTCCATCCCCGCTGACTTTAAGCTTTATCCCCATGGCCAGTAACTCTCAAAAAATAGGAAGAAATAGTTGTGCTATGAGAGTTCTGTGAGGTTATTTTTCAGCAAAATGTAAGACTGGTGTAACATGTTTAATGATTAATATGATTTTATTTGCACTATTCTGAATGTCCGATTTATTATTGATTGCTTTTTTATTGTTTTTCTATTGTTATGATTCATTGAAAATGTATTGTCTATCGCCCCATTTTCAGGCTTGCATGAAAATAATGTAATTTTGTTTATAAGTGTTAAATATTGGCAAAGCAATTGAGCCAGAACCAAGAAAATATATATATATTGGTTCCAATGCCTGCTTGAATAAACAGCAGGACATTATAAAATAAGTTGGCAGGATTCTCTTTTTCTTGAAACTTTACTACGTCCTATCTGGCCACATTGGACGTAACCTCTATTTGACCAATTTTAAGAGCGGGTTCACCCGCGAGGGTCATGCAAACAAATTAGCTTCCCTTAACTAAGAAAAATAAACCTTCACAGGTAGGTTCACCATCCTCCCTGTAAAAGAGCATGATTGAAAAAGATACACTTTCATTTACTGAATCTCATATTCAGAATTTAATTTCTACACCATCTCCCTTCTCTTCCATTACACTAAGCACCACAGCGACTTTTTCACATTTACAGAATTGAAAATTAAAATAGCCGCCTTCTTTTTCAAAATAATACGAATGAGAAGAACACACTACAAAGTTCAGGTACCATTTATAACTCCTAGAAATAATTAGGGTTGAAACAATGAGAGAAGGACCTTAAAATTACTGAATTTCTTTTTAAAATTTTTATGTTGTTACAGATTACACTGTGTCATTGCCCTGATGAAAATCCCAAAACTAATACAGGGATTTGAAATGCGTCTGCACCGTTCCACATGCAATCCATGAGGGAATCTGATTAAATATTGCCCATAAGTCTCGAAAGGGATATTCAACAAGGTTTCCATCCCCGCTGACTTTAAGCTTTATCCCCATGGCCAGTAACTCTCAAAAAATAGAAAGAAATAGTTGTGTTATGAGAGTTCTGTGAGGTTATTTTTCAGCAAAACGTAAGACTGGTGTAACATGTTTAATGATTAATATGATTTTATTTGCACTATTCTGAATGTCCGATTTATTATTGATTGCTTTTTTATTGTTTTTCTATTGTTATGATTCATTGAAAATGTATTGTCTATCGCCCCATTTTCAGGCTTGCATGAAAATAATGTAATTTTGTTTATAAGTGTTAAATATTGGCAAAGCAATTGAGCCAGAACCAAGAAAATATATATATATTGGTTCCAATGCCTGCTTGAATAAACAGCAGGACATTATAAAATAAGTTGGCAGGATTCTCTTTTTTCTTGAAACTTTACTACGTCCTATCTGGCCACATTGGACGTAACCTCTATTTGACCAATTTTAAGAGCGGGTTCACCCGCGAGGGTCATGCAAACAAATTAGCTTCCCTTAACTAAGAAAAATAAACCTTCACAGGTAGGTTCACCATCCTCCCTGTAAAAGAGCATGATTGAAAAAGATACACTTTCATTTACTGAATCTCATATTCAGAATTTAATTTCTACACCATCTCCCTTCTCTTCCATTACACTAAGCACCACAGCGACTTTTTCACATTTACAGAATTGAAAATTAAAATAGCCGCCTTCTTTTTCAAAATAATACGAATGAGAAGAACACACTACAAAGTTCAGGTACCATTTATAACTCCTAGAAATAATTAGGGTTGAAACAATGAGAGAAGGACCTTAAAATTACTGAATTTCTTTTTAAAATTTTTATGTTGTTACAGATTACACCGTGTCATTGCCCTGATGAAAATCCTAAGACTAATACAGGGATTTGAAACGCGTCGGCACCGTTCCACATGCAATCCATGAAGGAATCTGATTAAATATTGCCCATATGTCTCGAAAGGGATATTCAACAAGGTTTCCATCCCAGCTGACTTTAAGCTTTATCCCCATGGCCAGTAACTCTAAAAAAAGAGAAAGAAATAGTTGTGTCATGAGAGTTCTTTGAGGTTATTTTTCAGCAAAACGTAAGACTGGTGCAACATGTTTAATGATTAATATGATTTTATTTGCACTATTCTGAATGTCCGATTTATTATTGATTGCTTTTTTATTGTTTTTCTATTGTTATGATTCATTGAAAATGTATTGTCTATCGCCCCATTTTCAGGCTTGCATGAAAATAATGTAATTGTGTTTATAAGTGTTAAATATTGGCAAAGCAATTGAGCCAGAACCAAGAAAATATATATATATTGGTTCCAATGCCTGCTTGAATAAACAGCAGGACATTATAAAATAAGTTGGCAGGATTCTCTTTTTTCTTGAAACTTTACTACGTCCTATCTGGCCACATTGGACGTAACCTCTATTTGACCAATTTTAAGAGCGGGTTCACCCGCGAGGGTCATGCAAACAAATTAGCTTCTCTTAACTAAGAAAAATAAACCTTCACAGGTAGGTTCACCATCCTCCCTGTAAAAGAGCATGGTTGAAAAAGATACACTTTCATTTACTGAATCTCATATTCAGAATTTAATTTCTACACCATCTCCCTTCTCTTCCATTACACTAAGCACCACAGCGACTTTTTCACATTTACAGAATTGAAAAATAAAATAGCCGCCTTCTTTTTCAAAATAATACGAATGAGAAGAACACACTACAAAGTTCAGGTACCATTTATAACTCCTAGAAATAATTAGGGTTAAAACAATGAGAGAAGGACCTTAAAAATACTGAATTCCTTTTTAAAAGTTTTATGTTGTTACAGATTACACCGTGTCATAGCCCTGATGAAAATCCCAAGACTAATACAGGGATTTGAAACGCGTCGGCACCGTTCCACATGCAATCCATGAGGGAATCTGATTAAATATTGCCCATAAGTCTCGAAAGGGATATTCAACAAGGTTTCCATCCCCGCTGACTTTAAGCTTTATCCCCATGGCCAGTAACTCTCAAAAAATAGAAAGAAATAGTTGTGTTATGAGAGTTCTGTGAGGTTATTTTTCAGCAAAACGTAAGACTGGTGTAACATGTTTAATGATTAATATGATTTTATTTGCACTATTCTGAATGTCCGATTTATTATTGATTGCTTTTTTATTGTTTTTCTATTGTTATGATTCATTGAAAATGTATTGTCTATCGCCCCATTTTCAGGCTTGCATGAAAATAATGTAATTTTGTTTATAAGTGTTAAATATTGGCAAAGCAATTGAGCCAGAACCAAGAAAATATATATATATTGGTTCCAATGCCTGCTTGAATAAACAGCAGGACATTATAAAATAAGTTGGCAGGATTCTCTTTTTTCTTGAAACTTTACTACGTCCTATCTGGCCACATTGGACGTAACCTCTATTTGACCAATTTTAAGAGCGGGTTCACCCGCGAGGGTCATGCAAACAAATTAGCTTCTCTTAACTAAGAAAAATAAACCTTCACAGGTAGGTTCACCATCCTCCCTGTAAAAGAGCATGATTGAAAAAGATACACTTTCATTTACTGAATCTCATATTCAGAATTTAATTTCTACACCATCTCCCTTCTCTTCCATTACACTAAGCACCACAGCGACTTTTTCACATTTACAGAATTGAAAAATAAAATAGCCGCCTTCTTTTTCAAAATAATACGAATGAGAAGAACACACTACAAAGTTCAGGTACCATTTATAACTCCTAGAAATAATTAGGGTTAAAACAATGAGAGAAGGACCTTAAAAATACTGAATTCCTTTTTAAAATTTTTATGTTGTTACAGATTACACCGTGTCATTGCCCTGATGAAAATCCCAAGACTAATACAGGGATTTGAAATGCGTCGGCACCGTTCCACATGCAATCCATGAGGGAATCTGATTAAATATTGCCCATAAGTCTCGAAAGGGATATTCAACAAGGTTTCCATCCCCGCTGACTTTAAGCTTTATCCCCATGGCCAGTAACTCTCAAAAAAAGAGAAAGAAATAGTTGTGTCATGAGAGTTCTGTGAGGTTATTTTTCAGCAAAATTTAAGACTGGTGCAACATGTTTAATGATTAATATGATTTTATTTGCACTATTCTGAATGTCCGATTTATTATTGATTGTTTTTTATTGTTTTTCTATTGTTATGATTCATTGAAAATGTATTGTCTATCGCCCCATTTTCAGGCTTCCATGAAAACAGTGTAATTGTGTTTATAAGTGTTAAATATTGGCAAAGCAATTGAGCCAGAACCAAGAAAATATATATATATTGGTTCCAATGCCTGCTTGAATAAACAGCAGGACATTATAAAATAAGTTGGCAGGATTCTCTTTTTTCTTGAAACTTTACTACGTCCTATCTGGCCACATTGGACGTAACCTCTATTTGACCAATTTTAAGAGCGGGTTCACCCCGAGGGTCATGCAAACAAATTAGCTTCTCTTAACTAAGAAAAATAAACCTTCACAGGTAGGATCACCATCCTCCCTGTAAAAGAGCATGGCTGAAAAAGATACACTTTCATTTACTGAATCTCATATTCAGAATTTAATTTCTACACCATCTCCCTTCTCTTCCATTACACTAAGCACCACAGCGACTTTTTCACATTTACAGAATTGAAAAATAAAATAGCCGCCTTCTTTTTCAAAATAATACGAATGAGAAGAACACACTACAAAGTTCAGGTACCATTTATAACTCCTAGAAATAATTAGGGTTAAAACAATGAGAGAAGGACCTTAAAAATACTGAATTCCTTTTTAAAATTTTTATGTTGTTACAGATTACACTGTGTCATTGCCCTGATGAAAATCCCAAGACTAATACAGGGATTTGAAATGCGTCGGCACCGTTCCACATGCAATCCATGAGGGAATCTGATTAAATATTGCCCATAAGTCTCGAAAGGGATATTCAACAAGGTTTCCATCCCCGCTGACTTTAAGCTTTATCCCCATGGCCAGTAACTCTCAAAAAATAGAAAGAAATAGTTGTGTTATGAGAGTTCTGTGAGGTTATTTTTCAGCAAAACGTAAGACTGGTGTAACATGTTTAATGATTAATATGATTTTATTTGCACTATTCTGAATGTCCGATTTATTATTGATTGCTTTTTTATTGTTTTTCTATTGTTATGATTCATTGAAAATGTATTGTCTATCGCCCCATTTTCAGGCTTGCATGAAAATAATGTAATTTTGTTTATAAGTGTTAAATATTGGCAAAGCAATTGAGCCAGAACCAAGAAAATATATATATATTGGTTCCAATGCCTGCTTGAATAAACAGCAGGACATTATAAAATAAGTTGGCAGGATTCTCTTTTTCTTGAAACTTTACTACGTCCTATCTGGCCACATTGGACGTAACCTCTATTTGACCAATTTTAAGAGCGGGTTCACCCGCGAGGGTCATGCAAACAAATTAGCTTCCCTTAACTAAGAAAAATAAACCTTCACAGGTAGGTTCACCATCCTCCCTGTAAAAGAGCATGATTGAAAAAGATACACTTTCATTTACTGAATCTCATATTCAGAATTTAATTTCTACACCATCTCCCTTCTCTTCCATTACACTAAGCACCACAGCGACTTTTTCACATTTACAGAATTGAAAATTAAAATAGCCGCCTTCTTTTTCAAAATAATACGAATGAGAAGAACACACTACAAAGTTCAGGTACCATTTATAACTCCTAGAAATAATTAGGGTTGAAACAATGAGAGAAGGACCTTAAAATTACTGAATTTCTTTTTAAATTTTTATGTTGTTACAGATTACACTGTGTCATTGCCCTGATGAAAATCCCAAGACTAATACAGGGATTTGAAATGCGTCTGCACCGTTCCACATGCAATCCAAGAGGGAATCTGATTAAATATTGCCCATAAGTCTCGAAAGGGATATTCAACAAGGTTTCCATCCCCGCTGACTTTAAGCTTTATCCCCATCGCCAGTAACTCTCAAAAAATAGAAAGAAATAGTTATGTTATGAGAGTTCTGTGAGGTTATTTTTCAGCAAAACGTAAGACTGGTGTAACATGTTTAATGATTAATATGATTTTATTTGCCCTATTCTGAATGTCAGATTTATTATTGATTTCTTTTTTATTGTTTTTCTATTGTTATGATTCATTGAAAATGTATTGTCTATCGCCCCATTTTCAGGCTTGCATGAAAATAATGTAATTTTGTTTATAAGTGTTAAATATTGGCAAAGCAATTGAGCCAGAACCAAGAAAATATATATATATTGGTTCCAATGCCTGCTTGAATAAACAGCAGGACATTATAAAATAAGTTGGCAGGATTCTCTTTTTTCTTGAAACTTTACTACGTCCTGTCTGGCCACATTGGACGTAACCTCTATTTGACCAATTTTAAGAGCGGGTTCACCCGCGAGTGTCATGCAAACAAATTAGCTTCCCTTAACTAAGAAAAATAAACCTTCACAGGTAGGTTCACCATCCTCCCTGTAAAAGAGCATGATTGAAAAAGATACACTTTCATTTACTGAATCTCATATTCAGAATTTAATTTCTACACCATCTCCCTTCTCTTCCATTAAACTAAGCACCACAGCGACTTTTTCACATTTACAGAATTGAAAATTAAAATAGCCGCCTTCTTTTTCAAAATAATACGAATGAGAAGAACAAACTACAAAGTTCAGGTACCATTTATAACTCCTAGAAATAATTAGGGTTGAAACAATGAGGGAAGGACCTTAAAATTACTGAATTTCTTTTTTAAATTTTTATGTTGTTACAGATTACACCGTGCCATTGCCCTGATGAAAATCCTAAAACTAATACAGGGATTTAAAACGCGTCGGCACCGTTCCACATGCAATCCATGAAGGAATCTGATTAAATATTGCCCATATGTCTCGAAAGGGATATTCAAAAAGGTTTCCATCCCAGCTGACTTTAAGCTTTATCCCCATGGCCAGTAACTCTAAAAAAAAGAGAAAGAAATAGTTGTGTCATGAGAGTTCTTTGAGGTTATTTTTCAGCAAAACTTAAGACTGGTGCAACATGTTTAATGATTAATATGATTTTATTTGCACTATTCTGAATGTCCGATTTATTATTGATTGTTTTTTATTGTTTTTCTATTGTTATGATTCATTGAAAATGTATTGTGTATCGCCCCATTTTCAGGCTTCCATGAAAACAGTGTAATTGTGTTTATAAGTGTTAAATATTGGCAAAGCAATTGAGCCAGAACCAAGAAAATATATATATATTGGTTCCAATGCCTGCTTGAATAAACAGCAGGACATTATAAAATAAGTTGGCAGGATACTCTTTTTTCTTGAAACTTTACTACGTCCTGTCTGGCCACATTGGACGTAACCTCTATTTGACCAATTTCAAGAGCGGGTTCACCCCGAGGGACATGCAAACAAATTAGCTTCTCTTAACTAAGAAAAATAAACCTTCACAGGTAGGATCACCATCCTCCCTGTAAAAGAGCATGGCTGAAAAAGATACACTTTCATTTACTGAATCTCATATTCAGAATTTAATTTCTACACCATCTCCCTTCTCTTCCGTTACACTAAGCACCACAGCGACTTTTTCACATTTACAGAATTGAAAAATAAAATAGCCGCCTTCTTTTTCAAAATAATACTAATGAGAAGAACACACTACAAAGTTCAGGTACCATTTATAACTCCTAGAAATAATTAGGGTTAAAACAATGAGAGAAGGACCTTAAAAATACTGAATTCCTTTTTAAAAGTTTTATGTTGTTACAGATTACACCGTGTCATAGCCCTGATGAAAATCCCAAGACTAATACAGGGATTTGAAACGCGTCGGCACCGTTCCACATGCAATCCATGAGGGAATCTGATTAAATATTGCCCATAAGTCTCGAAAGGTATATTCAACAAGGTTTCCATCCCCGTTGACTTTAAGCTTTATCCCCATGGCCAGTAACTCTCAAAAAATAGAAAGAAATAGTTGTGTTATGAGAGTTCTGTGAGGTTATTTTTCAGCAAAACGTAAGACTGGTGTAACATGTTTAATGATTAATATGATTTTATTGGCACTATTCTGAATGTCCGAATTATTATTGATTGCTTTTTTATTGTTTTTCTATTGTTATGTTTCATTGAAAATGTATTGTCTATCGCCCCATTTTCAGGCTTGCATGAAAATAATGTAATTTTGTTTATAAGTGTTAAATATTGGCAAAGCAATTGAGCCAGAATAAAGAAAATATATATATATTGGTTCCAATGCCTGCTTAAATAAACAGCAGGACATTATAAAATAAGTTGTCCGGGTTCTCTTTTTTCTTGCAACTTTACTACGTCCTATCTGGCCACATTGGACGTAACCTCTATTTGACCAATTTTAAGAGCGGGTTCACCCCCGAGGGTCATGCAAACAAATTAGCTTCTCTTAACTAAGAAAAATAAACCTTCACAGGTAGGATCACCATCCTCCCTGTAAAAGAGCATGGCTGAAAAAGATACACTTTCATTTACTGAATCTCATATTCAGAATTTAATTTCTACACCATCTCCCTTCTCTTCCATTACACTAAGCACCACAGCGACTTTTTCACATTTACAGAATTGAAAAATAAAATAGTCGCCTTCTTTTTCAAAATAATACGAATGAGAAGAACACACTACAAAGTTCAGGTACCATTTATAACTCTTAGAAATATTTAGGGTTAAAACAATGAGAGAAGGACCTTAAAAATACTGAATTCCTTTTTTAAATTTTTATGTTGTTACAGATTACACTGTGTCATTCCCCTGATGAAAATCCCAAGACTAATACAGGGATTTGAAATGCGTTGGCACCGTTCCACATGCAATCCATGAGGGAATCTGATTAAATATTGCCCAAAAGTCTCAAAAGGGATATTCAACAAGGTTTCCATCCCCGCTGACTTTAAGCTTTATCCCCATGGCCAGTAACTCCCAAAAAAAAGAGAAAGAAATAGTTGTGTCATGAGACTTCTGTGAGGTTATTTTTCAGCAAAATTTAAGACTGGTGAAACATGTTTAATGATTAATATGATTTTATTTGCACTATTCTGAATGTCGGATTTATTATTGATTTTTTTTAATTGTTTTTCTATTGTTATGATTCATTGAAAATGTATTGTGTATCGCCCCATTTTCAGGCTTCCATGAAAACAGTGTAATTGTGTTTATAAGTGTTAAATATTGGCAAAGCAATTGAGCCAGAACCAAGAAAATATATATATATTGGTTCCAATGCCTGCTTGAATAAACAGCAGGACATTATAAAATAAGTTGGCAGGATTCTCTTTTTTCTTGAAACTTTACTACGTCCTATCTGGCCACATTGGACGTAACCTCTATTTGACCAATTTTAAGAGCGGGTTCACCCCGAGGGTCATGCAAACAAATTAGCTTCTCTTAACTAAGAAAAATAAACCTTCACAGGTAGGATCACCATCCTCCCTGTAAAAGAGCATGGCTGAAAAAGATACACTTTCATTTACTGAATCTCATATTCAGAATTTAATTTCTACACCATCTCCATTCTCTTCCATTACACTAAGCACCACAGCGACTTTTTCACATTTACAGAATTGAAAAATAAAATAGCCGCCTTCTTTTTCAAAATAATACGAATGAGAAGAACACACTACAAAGTTCAGGTACCATTTATAACTCTTAGAAATATTTAGGGTTAAAACAATGAGAGAAGGACCTTAAAAATACTGAATTCCTTTTTAAATTTTTATGTTGTTACAGATTACACTGTGTCATTGCCCTGATGAAAATCCCAAGACTAATACAGGGATTTGAAATGCGTCGGCACCGTTCCACATGCAATCCATGAGGGAATCTGAATAAATATTGCCCATAAGTCTCGAAAGGGATATTCAACAAGGTTTCCATCCCCGCTGACTTTAAGCTTTATCCCCATGGCCAGTAACTCTCAAAAAATAGAAAGAAATAGTTGTGTTATGAGAGTTCTGTGAGGTTATTTTTCAGCAAAACGTAAGACTGGTGTAACATGTTTAATGATTAATATGATTTTATTTGCCCTATTCTGAATGTCCGATTTATTATTGATTTCTTTTTTATTGTTTTTCTATTGTTATGATTCATTGAAAATGTATTGTCTATCGCCCCATTTTCAGGCTTGCATGAAAATAATGTAATTTTGTTTATAAGTGTTAAATATTGGCAAAGCAATTGAGCCAGAACCAAGAAAATATATATATATTGGTTCCAATGCCTGCTTGAATAAACAGCAGGACATTACAAAATAAATTGGCAGGATTCTCTTTTTTCTTGAAACTTTACTACGTCCTATCTGGCCACATTGGACGTAACCTCTATTTGACCAATTTTAAGAGCGGGTTCACCCACGAGGGTCATGCAAACAAATTAGCTTCCCTTAACTAAGAAAAATAAACCTTCACAGGTAGGTTCACCATCCTCCCTGTAAAAGAGCATGATTGAAAAAGATACACTTTCATTTACTGAATCTCATATTCAGAATTTAATTTCTACACCATCTCCCTTCTCTTCCATTACACTAAGCACCACAGCGACTTTTTCACATTTACAGAATTGAATAAATAAAATAGCCGCCTTCTTTTTCAAAATAATACGAATGAGAAGAACAAACTACAAAGTTCAGGTACCATTTATAACTCCTAGAAATAATTAGGGTTGAAACAATGAGAGAAGGACCTTAAAATTACTGAATTTCTTTTTAAAATTTTTATGTTGTTACAGATTACACCGTGTCATAGCCCTGATGAAAATCCCAAGACTAATACAGGGATTTGAAACGCGTCGGCACCGTTCCACATGCAATCCATGAGGGAATCTGATTAAATATTGCCCATAAGTCTCGAAAGGGATATTCAACAAGGTTACCATCCCCGTTGACTTTAAGCTTTATCCCCATGGCCAGTAACTCTCAAAAAATAGAAAGAAATAGTTGTGTTATGAGAGTTCTGTGAGGTTATTTTTCAGCAAAACGTAAGACTGGTGTAACATGTTTAATGATTAATATGATTTTATTGGCACTATTCTGAATGTCCGAATTATTATTGATTGCTTTTTTATTGTTTTTCTATTGTTATGTTTCATTGAAAATGTATTGTCTATCGCCCCATTTTCAGGCTTGCATGAAAATAATGTAATTTTGTTTATAAGTGTTAAATATTGGCAAAGCAATTGAGCCAGAATGAAGAAAATATATATATATTGGTTCCAATGCCTGCTTAAATAAACAGCAGGACATTATAAAATAAGTTGTCCGGGTTCTCTTTTTTCTTGCAACTTTACTACGTCCTATCTGGCCACATTGGACGTAACCTCTATTTGACCAATTTTAAGAGCGGGTTCACCCCGAGGGTCATGCAAACAAATTAGCTTCTCTTAACTAAGAAAAATAAACTTTCACAGGTAGGATCACCATCCTCCCTGTAAAAGAGCATGGCTGAAAAAGATACACTTTCATTTACTGAATCTCATATTCAGAATTTAATTTCTACACCATCTCCTTCTCTTCCATTACACTAAACACCACAGCGACTTTTTCACATTTACAGAATTGAAAAATAAAATAGTCGCCTTCTTTTTCAAAATAATACGAATGAGAAGAACACACTACAAAGTTCAGGTACCATTTATAACTCTTAGAAATATTTAGGGTTAAAACAATGAGAGAAGGACCTTAAAAATACTGAATTCCTTTTTTAAATTTTTATGTTGTTACAGATTACACAGTGTCATTGCCCTGATGAAAATCCCAAGACTAATACAGGGATTTGAAATGCGTCGGCACTGTTCCACATGCAATCCATGAGGGAATCTGATTAAATATTGCCCATAAGTCTCGAAAGGGATATTCAACAAGGTTTCCATCCCCGCTGACTTTAAGCTTTATCCCCATGGCCAGTTACTCCCAAAACAAAGAGAAAGAAATAGTTGTGTCATGAGACTTCTGTGAGGTTATTTTTCAGCAAAATTTAAGACTGGTGAAACATGTTTAATGATTAATATGATTTTATTTGCACTATTCTGAATGTCGGATTTATTATTGATTTTTTTAATTGTTTTTCTATTGTTATGATTCATTGAAAATGTATTGTGTATCGCCCCATTTTCAGGCTTCCATGAAAACAGTGTAATTGTGTTTATAAGTGTTAAATATT
This sequence comes from Calotriton arnoldi, assembly GCA_963921515.1. Taxonomy (NCBI): domain Eukaryota; kingdom Metazoa; phylum Chordata; class Amphibia; order Caudata; family Salamandridae; genus Calotriton; species Calotriton arnoldi. The sequence goes on along the minus strand of CAWUFW010020461.1, from coordinate 127,579 downwards.
GGCAAAGCAATTGAGCCAGAACCAAGAAAATATATATATATTGGTTCCAATGCCTGCTTGAATAAACAGCAGGACATTATAAAATAAGTTGGCCGGATTCTCTTTTTCTTGAAACTTTACTACGTGCAATCTGGCCACATTGGACGTAACCTCTATTTGACCAATTTTAAGAGCGGGTTCACCCGCGAGGGTCATGCAAACAAATTAGCTTCCCTTAACTAAGAAAAATAAACCTTCACAGGTAGGTTCACCATCCTCCCTGTAAAAGAGCATGGCTGAAAAAGATACACTTTCATTTACTGAATCTCATATTCAGAATTTAATCTCTACACCATCTCCCTTCTCTTCCATTACACTAAGCACCACAGCGACTTTTTCACATTTACAGAATTGAAAAATAAAATAGCCGCCTTCTTTTTCAAAATAACACGAATGAGAAGAACACACTACAAAGTTCAGGTACCATTTATAACTCCTAGAAATAATTAGGGTTAAAACAATGAGAGAAGGACCTTAAAAATACTGAATTCCTTTTTTAAATTTTTATGTTGTTACAGATTTCACTGTGTCATTGCCCTGATGAAAATCCCAAGACTAATACAGGGATTTGAAACGCGTCTGCACAGTACCACATGCAATCCATGAGGGAATCTGATTAAAAAGTGCCCATAAGTCTTGAAAGGGATATTCAACAAGGTTTCCATCCCCGCTGAATTTTAGCTTTATCCCCACGGCCAGTAACTCTAAAAAAAAGAGAAAGAAATAGCTGTGTCATGAGAGTTCTGTGAGGTTATTTTTCAGGAAAACTTAAGACTGGTGTAACATGTTTAATGATTAAAATGATTTTATTTGCACTATTCTGAATGTCCGATTTATTATTGATTTTTTTTATTGTTTTTCTTTTGTTATGATTCATTTAAAATGTATTGTGTATCACCCCATTTTCAGGCTTGCATGAAAATAATGTAATTGTGTTTATAAGTGTTAAATATTGGCAAAGCAATTGAGCCAGAACCAAGAAAATATATATATATTGGTTCCAATGCCTGCTTGAATAAACAGCAGGACATTATAAAATAAGTTGGCCGGATTCTCTTTTTCTTGAAACTTTACTACGTCCTATCTGGCCACATTGGACTTAACCCCTATCTGACCAATTTTACGGGCGGGTTCACCCGCGAGGGTCATGCAAACAAATTAGCTTCTCTTAACTAAGAAAAATAAACCTTCACAGGTAGGTTCACCATCCTCCCTCTAAAAGAGCATGGCTGAAAAAGATACACTTTCATTTACTGAATCTCATATTCAGAATTTAATTTCTACACCATCTCCCTTCTCTTCCATTACACTAAGCACCACAGCGACTTTTTCACATTTACAGAATTGAAAATTAAAATACCCGCCTTCTTTTCCAAAATAATACGAATGAGAAGAACACACTACAAAGGTCAGGTACCATTTATAACTCCTAGAAATAATTAGGGTTAAAACAATGAGAGAAGGGCCTTAAAAATACTGAATTCCTTTTTACATTTTTATGTTGTTACAGATTACACCGTGTCATTGCCCTGATGAAAATCCCAAGACTAATACAGGGATTTGAAACGCGTCGGCACCATTCCACATGCAATCCATGAGGGAATCTGATTAAATATTGCCTATAAGTCTTGAAAGGGATATTCAACAAAGTTTCCATCCCCGCTGACTTTAAGCTTTATCCCCATGGCCAGTAACTCTAAAAAAAAAGAGAAAGAAATAGCTGTGTCATGAGAGTTCTGTGAGGTTATTTTTCAGGAAAACTTAAGACTGGTGTAACATGTTTAATGATTAATATGATTTTATTTGCACTATTCTGAATGTCGGATTTATTATTGATTTTTTAAAATTGTTTTTCTATTGTTATGATTCATTGAAAATGTATTGTGTATCGCCCCATTTTCAGGCTTCCATGAAAACAGTGTAATTGTGTTTATAAGTGTTAAATATTGGCAAAGCAATTGAGCCAGAACCAAGAAAATATATATATATTGGTTCCAATGCCTGCTTGAATAAACAGCAGGACATTATAAAATAAGTTGTCCGGATTCTCTTTTTCTTGCAACTTTACTACGTCCTATCTGGCCACATTGGACGTAACCTCTATTTGACCAATTTTAAGAGCGGGTTCACCCCGAGGGTCATGCAAACAAATTAGCTTCTCTTAACTAAGAAAAATAAACCTTCACAGGTAGGATCACCATCCTCCCTGTAAAAGAGCATGGCTGAAAAAGATACACTTTCATTTACTGAATCTCATATTCAGAATTTAATTTCTACACCATCTCCATTCTCTTCCATTACACTAAGCACCACAGCGACTTTTTCACATTTACAGAATTGAAAAATAAAATAGCCGCCTTCTTTTTCAAAATAATACGAATGAGAAGAACACACTACAAAGTTCAGGTACCATTTATAACTCTTAGAAATATTTAGGGTTAAAACAATGAGAGAAGGAACTTAAAAATACTGAATTCCTTTTTAAATGTTTATGTTGTTACAGATTACACTGTGTCATTGCCCTGATGAAAATCCCAAGACTAATACAGGGATTTGAAATGCGTCGGCACCGTTCCACATGAAATCCATGAGGGAATCTGATTAAATATTGCCCATAAGTCTCGAAAGGGATATTCAACAAGGTTTCCATGCTATCCCCATGGCCAGTAACTCCCAAAAAAAGAGAAAGAAATAGTTGTATCATGAGAGTGCTGTGAGGTTATTTTTCAGCAAAATATAAGACTAGTGTAACATGTTTAATGATTAATATGATTTTATTTGCACTATTCTGAATGTCGGATTTATTATTGATTTTTTAAAATTGTTTTTCTATTGTTATGATTCATTGAAAATGTATTGTGTATCGCCCATTTTCAGGCTTCCATGAAAACAGTGTAATTGTGTTTATAAGTGTTAAATATTGGCAAAGCAATTGAGCCAGAACCAAGAAAATATATATATATTGGTTCCAATGCCTGCTTGAATAAACAGCAGGACATTATAAAATAAGTTGGCCGGATTCTCTTTTTTCTTGAAACTTTACTACGTCCTATCTGGCCACATTGGACGTAACCTCTATTTGACCAATTTTAAGAGCGGGTTCACCCGCGAGGGTCATGCAAACAAATTAGCTTCCCTTAACTAAGAAAAATAAACCTTCACAGGTAGGTTCACCATCCTCCCTGTAAAAGAGCATGGCTGAAAAAGATACACTTTCATTTACTGAATCTCATATTCAGAATTTAATCTCTACACCATCTCCCTTCTCTTCCATTACACTAAGCACCACAGCGACTTTTTCACATTTACAGAATTGAAAAATAAAATAGCCGCCTTCTTTTTCAAAATAACACGAATGAGAAGAACACACTACAAAGTTCAGGTACCATTTATAACTCCTAGAAATAATTAGGGTTAAAACAATGAGAGAAGGACCTTAAAAATACTGAATTCCTTTTTAAATTTTTATGTTGTTACAGATTTCACTGTGTCATTGCCCTGATGAAAATCCCAAGACTAATACAGGGATTTGAAACGCGTCTGCACAGTACCACATGCAATCCATGAGGGAATCTGATTAAAAAGTGCCCATAAGTCTTGAAAGGGATATTCAACAAGGTTTCCATCCCCGCTGACTTTTAGCTTTATCCCCACGGCCAGTAACTCTAAAAAAAGAGAAAGAAATAGCTGTGTCATGAGAGTTCTGTGAGGTTATTTTTCAGGAAAACTTAAGACTGGTGTAACATGTTTAATGATTAAAATGATTTTATTTGCACTATTCTGAATGTCCGATTTATTATTGATTTTTTTATTGTTTTTCTTTTGTTATGATTCATTTAAAATGTATTGTGTATCACCCCATTTTCAGGCTTGCATGAAAATAATGTAATTGTGTTTATAAGTGTTAAATATTGGCAAAGCAATTGAGCCAGAACCAAGAAAATATATATATATTGGTTCCAATGCCTGCTTGAATAAACAGCAGGACATTATAAAATAAGTTGGCCGGATTCTCTTTTTTCTTGAAACTTTACTACGTCCTATCTGGCCACATTGGACTTAACCCCTATCTGACCAATTTTACGGGCGGGTTCACCCGCGAGGGTCATGCAAACAAATTAGCTTCTCTTAACTAAGAAAAATAAACCTTCACAGGTAGGTTCACCATCCTCCCTCTAAAAGAGCATGGCTGAAAAAGATACACTTTCATTTACTGAATCTCATATTCAGAATTTAATTTCTACACCATCTCCCTTCTCTTCCATTACACTAAGCACCACAGCGACTTTTTCACATTTACAGAATTGAAAATTAAAATACCCGCCTTCTTTTCCAAAATAATACGAATGAGAAGAACACACTACAAAGGTCAGGTACCATTTATAACTCCTAGAAATAATTAGGGTTAAAACAATGAGAGAAGGGCCTTAAAAATACTGAATTCCTTTTTTAAATTTTTATGTTGTTACAGATTACACCGTGTCATTGCCCTGATGAAAATCCCAAGACTAATACAGGGATTTGAAACGCGTCGGCACCATTCCACATGCAATCCATGAGGGAATCTGATTAAATATTGCCTATAAGTCTTGAAAGGGATATTCAACAAAGTTTCCATCCCCGCTGACTTTAAGCTTTATCCCCATGGCCAGTAACTCTAAAAAAAAAGAGAAAGAAATAGTTGTGGCATGAGAGTTCTGTGAAGTTATTTTTCAGCAAAACCTAAGACTGGTGTAACATGTTTAATGATTAATATGATTTTATTTGCACTATTCTGAATGTCCGATTTATTATTGATTGTTTTTTTTATTGTTTTTCTATTGTTATTATTAATTGAAAATGTATTGTTTATCGCCCCATTTTCAGGCTTGCATGAAAATAATGTAATTGTGTTTATAAGTGTTAAATATTGGCAAAGCAATTGAGCCAGAACCAAGAAAATATATATATATTGGTTCCCATACCTGCTTGAATAAACAGCAGGACATTATAAAATAAGTTGGCCGGATTCTTTTTTTTCTTGAAACTTTACTACGTCCTATCTGGCCACATTGAACGTAACCTCTATTTGACCAATTTTAAGAGCGGGTATACCCACGAGGGTCATGCAAACAAATTAGTTTCCCTTAACTAAGAAAAATAAATCTTCACAGGTAGGTTCACCATCCTCCCTGTAAAAGAGCGTTGCTGAAAAAGATACACTTTCATTTACTGAATCTCATATTCAGAATTTAATCTCTACACCATCTCCCTTCTCTTCCATTACACTAAGCACCACAGCGACTTTTTCACATTTACAGAATTGAAAAATAAAATAGCCGCCTTCTTTTTCAAAATAATACGAATGAGAAGATCACACTACAAAGTTCAGGTACCATTTATAACTCCTAGAAATAATTAGGGTTAAAACAATGAGAGAAGGACCTTAAAAATACTGAATTCCTTTTTTAAATTTTTATGTTGTTACAGATTACACTGTGTCATTGCCCTGATGAAAATCCCAAGACTAATACAGGGATTTGAAACGCGTCTGCACCGTACCACATGCAATCCATGAGGGAATCTTATTAAATATTGCCCATAAGTCTTGAAAGGGATATTCAACAAGGTTTCCATCCCCGCTGACTTTTAGCTTGATCCCCATGGCCAGTAACTTTAAAAAAAAAGAGAAAGAAATAGCTGTGTCATGAGAGTTCTGTGAGGTTATTTTTCAGTAAAACTTAAGACTGGTGTAATATGTTTAATGATTAATATGATTTTATTTGCACTATTCTGAATGTCCGATTTATTATTGATTGTTTTTTTTATTGTTTTTCTATTGTTATTATTCATTGAAAATGTATTGTTTATCGCCCCATTTTCCGGCTTGCATGAAAATAATGTAATTGTGTTTATAAGTGTTAAATATTGGCAAAGCAATTGAGCCAGAACCAAGAAAATATATATATATTGGTTCCCATACCTGCTTGAATAAACAGCAGGACATTATAAAATAAGTTGGCCGGATTCTTTTTTTTCTTGAAACTTTACTACGTCCTATCTGGCCACATTGAACGTAACCTCTATTTGACCAATTTTAAGAGCGGGTATACCCGCGAGGGTCATGCAAACAAATTAGCTTCCCTTAACTAAGAAAAATAAACCTTCACAGGTAGGTTCACCATCCTCCCTGTAAAAGAGCATGGCTGAAAAAGATACACTTTCATTTACTGAATCTCATATTCAGAATTTAATCTCTACACCATCTCCCTTCTCTTCCATTACACTAAGCACCACAGCGACTTTTTCACATTTACAGAATTGAAAAATAAAATAGCCGCCTTCTTTTTCAAAAATAATACGAATGAGAAGATCACACTACAAAGTTCAGGTACCATTTATAACTCCTAGAAATAATTAGGGTTAAAACAATGAGAGAAGGACCTTAAAAATACTGAATTCCTTTTAAATTTTTATGTTGTTACAGATTACACTGTGTCATTGCCCTGATAAAAATCCCAAGACTAATACAGGGATTTGAAACGCGTCTGCACCGTACCACATGCAATCCATGAGGGAATCTTATTAAATATTGCCCATAAGTCTTGAAAGGGATATTCAACAAGGTTTCCATCCCCGCTGACTTTTAGCTTTATCCCCATGGGCAGTAACTTTAAAAAAAAAGAGAAAGAAATAGCTGTGTCATGAGAGTTCTGTGAGGTTATTTTTCAGGAAAACTTAAGACTGGTGTAACATGTTTAATGATTAATATGATTTTATTTGCACTATTCTGAATGTCCGATTTATTATTGATTTTTTTTATTGTTATGATTCATTGAAAATATATTGTGTATCGCCCCATTTTCAGACTTGCATGAAAATAATGTAATTGTGTTTATAAGTGTTAAATATTGGCAAAGCAATTGAGCCAGAACCAAGAAAATATATATATATTGGTTCCAATGCCTGCTTGAATAAACAGCAGGACATTATAAAATAAGTTGGCCGGATTCTCTTTTTCTTGAAACTTTACTACGTCCTATCTGGCCACATTGGACGTAACCCCTATTTGACCAACTTTTAGAAAGTGGGCATTTCTCTGCTCATACTGCTTTGTGTGCCTTACAGCCTGTCTCCAATACCTGTCTGGTGTTTATGACAGATACACTTTGTGCAGCCACAACAGAAGGGTGGGTGTGACAGTGAGATCATCTGCATTCATCTGCATTCTGATTGATCTTCCTGTCAGGAAGGGGGGGAGCTGACACTTACACCTGATTAGACAGTGTCCTGTTTCCCACACAAATGGCTGATTACCCCCTACTGATAGTCTGGAATCAGGGCTGGGAAGAAAGAGGCACCTGTGCACTTCAAGGCCCTGCTATGAAGTCACCCCCAGTTCAAAGGCACTGCTGGGTATATGTACTGGACTTCTCACCCTATCAAGACAGTACTCTACTGGACCTGTGAAGAACTCTGCCAGGAGTACAGACTGCTGTGCTACAAGGATTGCCACTGTGCTTTTCTACTGCCTTGGAAGAACTGCTTTCTGCTTTGCTGCCCTGCCCTGTGGCCTGCTGATCTCTGCCCTGCTGAGGACAAGAACTAGTCCCATTTCACTTGAACCCAGAGTAACTCCAAGGGCTGAAAATACAAAATAGTGGAGCACTCCTCACATCTAATTAGCTACTGTCATCATAATCCAAAACAGTTGTCACAAAATCATTATACATCATATCATCACTTCATATTACATAATTTATTTGTCACTTGATCGTACATATACTAGTTTGATAACAGATTATGTTTGCATTGCTGTGCGTTTTCTTTTTTCACAGTTTTAGTAGTGATCCTTCATGGAATTATTACTGTTGATTCCTCATGGATGATCTCATCCGACACGTGTTTCATCCTTAAAGGTCTTTTTTAAGGCTGATTAATAAGATACATGAAAAACATTTAAAATCTGAACTTTATTAGGGATTAAAAACAAGAAATGTGACCATGCTAAGTTAAAAAGGGCATTGGACATATGGTCAACTATGCATGTCCAATGCACAAGACTCTAGTGAGACTTGTGTGTCACTTTGATTTGCCCTGAATGAATGGCTTGCTGGCTTGTCCCCAGTTCTGAAGTCTCAGGGCCATCAAAGATTTACTTCAACCCTGAAACAGCACCTGCACTCTGCCATCTGTGAGTCCTGACCTGCCAAGTGGTGCCAATCCAGGCCTGGGCCCTCGAAAGGTGACCACTGCTGTACAGATTTTTTTTTTCCACACACAAGAGCAACTAGATTGAATGAATAAAGAAAGGTATGGATACTGTTCTAGGAAGGATGTACTCCCTAATACCTCTTGAGTACCTGTTAGAATTGGCTTTTTCAGCAGGTTTACCCCCAGACGTTTTGCTTTTTGCCTCCTGTTTTTGTTGATTTGAGGACTCTGGGCACTTTACCACTACTATTCAGTGCTAAAGTGCATATGATCTCCATGTAAATTGTGTTTATGGATTGGTAATTCCATGATTGGCATATTTGATGTACTGGTAAGTCCCTAGTACAGTGCACTGTGTGTGCCCAGGGCCTGTAAATCAAATGCTGCTAGTGGGCCTGCAGCACTGATTGTGCCACCTGCATGAGCAGCCTGTAAATGTAACTCAGACCTGCCACTGCAGTGTCTGTGCGCAGTTTGGTACTGCCATGTCGACCTGGCAAGTGCACCCACTTGCCACGCCCTAATCTTCCCTTTTAGTACATATAAGTCACCCCTAAGGTAGGCCCAAGGTACCCCTATGTTAAAGGTAGGACACGCACTGGTGTGTGTGACATGACTAGGTAGTGAATTACAGTGTATTTCGTTTTTCACTATGGAAAGGCTATCTGTCCCATAGGATAGAATGGGAGTTTATTTATAGCATCTTATAAATATAACTTCCCATTGGGACAAGATAGAAAGGTGGAGTTTAGTATGCCTGAACTCAGAATATAAAAATGCATCTTTTAGTAAAGATAATTTTTATATTGTGTTTGAAAATACCACTTTTAGAAAGTGGGAATTTTCTTGCTCAGCCATCCTGTGTGCCTCTGCTGGTTTGTGGATTGAATGTCTGGCTTTGGAGTGACAGGGGCTGGGGATGTGCATTCTCTCAGATGGCCACTGGGGTGGGGTTGATGTGTGTCCTGCCTTTCCTGAATGAGTCAGGCCTGGGCTGAATAGACCTGGGCTACATTCAGAGTAGTGGGAGGAGTTTCCACTAGCACCTGAATAGGCCTGGTCTGCATTCAGAGTAGTGGGAGGAGTTTTTACTAGCACCTGAATAGGCCTGGTCTGCATTTAGAGAGGTGGGAGGAGAATTCCCTTGCACCTGAATAGGTCCTGTCTGCCTTGGACAATGTTGTCTCTACCTCCTGCCAGGAAGCTGCACCAGAGAGGACAGAACTGGTTTTGGCTGGGCAAAGAGCTTCTCTGCCACCAGAGAACAAAGGAATTTGTGCTATAAAAAGTGGGGCCCAGACCCCAGAACTTTAGATTACTATTGAACTAAGGAACCTGCCAGGAAGAAAAGCTGTCAGGAGGAACTACCACTTTGCTGCATGCTCTGCTGTGTTGGCATGCTGCTTGCTGCTTCTGTCTTGGGCAGGGAAAGGACTGGATTGTACTTTCATCATCCTGCTGTTAGAGTTTTCTCCAAGGGCTTGAAGTAGAGCTTGCCTCCTGTTGGAAGTCTCAGGGAGATAAAAGACTTCAGAGAACTCACTGGAATCAAGGAACCTGCCAAGAAGAAGAGCTGGAAGAGCTGCCAGGAAGAGTACTGCCCCTTTGCTGTGTTGTTGCTTTGTTGGGTTGGCCTACAGTTGCTGCTTCTGCCTTGGGCAGTGAAAGGACTGGGCTGAAATTTCTTTACTTGTGCTGAGTATCTACAAGGGCTTGGAGTAGAGCTTGCCTCCTGTTCTGAAGTCTCAGGGACTGTAAAGACTTCACCAACCTCTGGGTACCGCTTCTGGAACCTTTGTTTCAGTTGCCACAGAGAAGGGAAAAGCAACCAACTCCGTCACCAACTCCGTGTTCAGAAGGCACCGCAGAGGGCACCGCCTCATCTCACACCGCAACCCTGGTCTCACCGACGACAATGACCGCCGCCGCCACTGAGCAGCTGCTTGCACCATGACCTGTGGGCACTGCACTCCCCAGCCTCGCTTCACTTCGCAGCCCTGGTCTCACCGACGCCGTCGCTGCCTGCTAGCTTCGACACCCTTGACTGCATCGTGGCTGGGGGCACCGCTTGTAAGTTTCACGATGCACTGCCTCGTCCCACACCGCAGTCTGGGCTGACCGACACCAGCTTCCCGCAACCGGCTCTGTCGCCTGCACCATGATCTGTCAGCACCGCATCGAGCACCGCCTTCACTTCGCATTACAGCCCTGGTCTCACCGACGCCACTGGACAACCGTCACCGAGCCACTGCCTGCACTGCCCCTCAAGGGCACTGCATGCTGCACCGCTTCACTTCACATCACAACAGCGACTGTTGCCACGACGGTCTCGCACCGTGTCGACCGCAACACAAAAGGTACTGTTTACAAGTCTGCCGACACCCCCTACCGACGCTGTCAAAAAACAACTGTTGGATTCTGTGTTTTCAGTATCGCGGTAGCCCCGGACGGAGCTACCAACTCGGAAGAACTGTGTTTTTGAGATATTGCTGCCATTTTAAAGGATATCTTGCAAAGTATATATTTTAAGGACTGTATGTTGGATTCTTATTGTTTTGGTCTTGTTTTGGATATATAAAAATATTGGATATTTTTCTAAACTGGTGTGGTGTCCTTTTATGGTGTTTTCACTGTATTACTGTTGGTTATGTGCAACTGCTTTACACACTCCCTCTGAGACAAGCCTAACTGCTCGTGCCAAGCTACCAAGGGGGTGAGCAGGGGTTATTTCAGGAGTGTAACTCCCCTGCCCTGACTAGGAAGAAGGGTCCCTACTTGGACAAAGGTACATACTGTCGTGTAGTTCCTATAAAGCTATATAGGATCTGCGCGTTTAGACAACATACACTATAGGTTTGGTGTCAGACTGATTCTAGACACCCCTACCGGGTATGTTAGCCTGTATACCAGCTAGCTCACAGTGCCACTAGAAACCCCTCTTACCAAGGAGAGAATAGTTCTTGGCAACTATCGAACATGGCAACCCTGATCCCTCAGGATCATGGAAACAGTGTACTACTTTTCGCTCAGTCACTCGTGCTCACTTCGTCTCAGAGAGATACACAGCATAAACGGTGGGGACATTTTTCAATAAGCATTTATTGAACCAGCGTCATTCTAGTGTAAAATAGGTATGCTGAAACAACCATTAGACAGTAACAGATATAAATGATTATAAGCACTAACAGAGTAAAAGGATGGTAGATTTCTACCATTGTGCTAAAACAATGAATACAGGCAAGTATATAAAATAAATGACAGTAAAATGCGTACTCCTACCATGCGGTCCTAACTAGATGTACCTAAGTGTACCTAGCACGTATGTGGGTGTAAAGCCAAGAATCCCTCTAGGATAAAGTTAACCCCATTACCTGAAGTGAGAGACTGTGGGACCCCGTCTTGGTCTCAAGATGGAGACCCCGCAAGGGATGTCAGACCACTGCAAGCTGGAGTATCTGCGTGCAGGAGCCTCATCGTCTCACGTCAGTGTGTCAGCATGGAAGTCCTTTTCTCCTCTGACTACCTCAGCAAGATATGGTGTATATATACCCAAAGTGGTACCCCCTGGGGATATACCTTGCTGTGTCATCTCGGACTAGGATGACGGAAGGAATGACCCTTGTATATAGTTATTATGCAGGAGACGGTAGGCCTGCTGTCCTGCTGTGATTCCAAGAATCCTCATACATAATGAATGAGGCTTAAGATTTTCAGAGAAAACCCCATGTCATCTTTGGACATACCGTAACTAGGTAAAAGGTCAGTACTGAGAACCGTTATGTAGTGTAATGTAGGGGAGAATATAGGTGAAAGTTAGGTGACTATATTGGAGTACCTATATGGAACATAACACCCACTCCTCATCCGACTGGACGACATACTAAAAGTTCTACGTACGGCTAAACGTTGTACGCAACTATTAATAAGTCCATTAAAAACAGTACTTAAAAATTTAACATTTCTAAAAAATGCTAGAAAAGAAAAATAGTGCATGCCATAGAAGTCTGTAGAAAATAAGTTCGTATATATAGTCTGAACAATGAGAGACTGAAAGCCATGCAGTTTAGAAAATGTGTTTTTGATTAAAATTCCAAATTTGGTTGTTTTTGAAAAGTCCAAATTTTCCCAGCACATGATGAGCCCAATGTTTATGTGTCCTGGCTGGGAGACACAACATCACTGTTGCCTGCATTCACAGACGACGGTACCTGCAATACCGGCAGATCATGTCAATCGAGCACAGATGTTCCTCAGTATTCACCACAGCCGTTGCTGGGGATGTACTAGTGTCAACCGAGGCCTGAGTATTTGTTGAGGAGCCGGTATCCTTTCCGACAGGAGCTGAAGCATCCTGTGATGGCTCTACGAATGCAGACATCAACATCGGAATACGCTGAGGACACTGCAGAACATGGGCCATTCTCGGGTCCAGTAAAGCATCAACATCCGGTGGCACAATTGTTGGAAGCGTTAGACAGAGATCCACCATGCATTCTTGTCCGCAGAACAGCATCGGAGGACAGGCAGAATACAGTCGATCCAGACTGGTCTAAATGACAAGAACCAAGACTCGCTCAGTTCTCGAAGACGAGGTGTGCCCAGATGGATTACCATGCGATCATGGTATCTGCGCTCCAAGAGCGTTTGTTCCATCTCTTTGGTGACTGGGACGTCCATTGCGTAGCAGAAAAAGGACAATCAGGATACCTGCTATTAGAAACAGGATTAGCGGAAACCCTCCAAAAATGCTTCCGAACATGGAGTGTATGAAGTTGGGAACAACTCCGAGGATTGTCTGAAAGGGGCTTAACAGTCCAGAACCTATGGTCTTAAATAGGTGGACAATACCCATCGTATCAGATATGTTAAAGATACGTTGTACCATTTCTGTGAAATGGAAAGGGCAGTTTGTTCATACTAGTGCCTGTATCTCAGCCGAGGACCTTACAACCTGGCGATCATAAGTTTCTTGGGCGGAGGTTAAGGGCACGGTTTGCTGTAAAAGCATGGCTTTCATTCGGCTCAGAGTATCAAACTGTATAAAGGAAACATTTATCGAAGGCCATAACCGCGCCTCCCTGACTGTATGGGTCGGTGGAAACAATACTTGCATACAGCAAGTAACCCTGGAGCTTACAGTGACAAGATATGCGATGCCCGGGAGCATCCCGCAACAACCTTGATCATTTAGCATCAAGTAACTCCCATTTGAAAGCAACTTGTACACCGAATTAATCACGGCAGCTGGGGAACCTTTCAAGTGACAGGATAAGTTAGCATCTGAACCATTGCAGGCCCCATGAAGCATTATATCCTGGCATATGAGAGATCCACTTAAGGAATTCTCGCAGTTGCTACCGCTAAGAAACACTTCTGTGTCCCCATTCCTAAATCTGTAAGGTAATTCCCAAGATTCCTTGATGAATTCCCTACCCATTACTTCATATCTGCCTGCCTGTTGTTGTTCTAGGCAATACTGAAACTGGGAAGTTGTGACCGGTAGTGTTATATGGCCATGGATTCACCATTCTGTGGATGGTGACTGCCACAGTAAAAGGTAATTTGGCAAGTTTTTCAATATGCAACATTGTATATTTTGCTCCCCTTTGTGCCATCGTTATCTGTTTTTCAGTTAGATTATATGCAGAAAAGAGTGATGTACTGTTGATAAACCGCCAAGGCACACAATGATTAAAGTGTTCAGCTTAATAGCATAATAGAACACAATTGTGTATCTATAGCAGAAGATACAATGTTGCCCAGTGAATAAATCCTGGATGTTAATGTAGTCAGACCGTTGTCAACTACTACTAATGCCTTATCTAGGTTAATCTTATCTATTTCACGAAGTCTCTCTGCAGCTTCCTGTTGAGAGATTTTCCAGATTTCATTATAAACAGCGTAATAGAAACGCTTCTGATGTGGCTTTCTGGGACCTAATAAAAAATCCCTTAGATCCACCTCATCTGAAAATAAGGATAAGTGCTGTTTCACCTGGGACAGTGTTGCAGTTTTTAGCCAATCAAGCCGCAACTTCCCAACACTGTATGATGTCACTACCCCCGGATGTTCTCTTTGTACATAGAGTTGGTCTGGCCTATGGATACTAAACCCTTCAGTTGTACCCTTAAATCTTGATTGACATCTGTTCGTGTCTGTGGGCCAAACTAACCATCCCTTCCAATTTGGGTCTGAAGTATTGTACTGCATGATGTCATCTATTATATCCCCTCCACGTGATGTAAATTGTTATGTGAAGGTGTAGGAACACGAGGCGTGTTCAAATCCTTGTTCTTGGCAAGTCCAAGACAGGAAGCCTGTTGCACTGTTTCATTCAGAAATATTATCTGTTGTGGAATGAGGCATGCTCAAAATAGTGCTTCTGTTCCCTGAACATGCCATTCCTTAGAACCCCAGACTGATTTTGTGTCTATAGTGTCCTTCCATACGTCGAAACCCTGTTCAGACAGTTGGGAAATAAAGGATGTAGAATAAATCTGTTTGGTGTTAGTCAGCATATTTTTCTGTGCAGATGTAGGTGCAACCTGATAGTAATATGAGGTCGGGTCAGAAATGATAAACCCTGAAAAATATGAAAATTTCTGTGCAAACGTTTTTTACCTACCTTTCGGTGGTGCCGGGCAATGTTCCCATTGGTGGTATGTGAAAACATTACGTGGGATACTGGATTTGTGTAAAAAGTGATGACCAAAATGGTGGTAACAGTACAAGCTATCAAAGTCAGATGTGTCCTCTAACATTTCATTGTTTGAAAATGCAGCAGATTTTTCCAAATCAGACAACATATTATTTACAGTTTCAAAATCCCAATCATCAGAAAATGTACTGGAGGTAATGATATCATTTAGAGAAATTTTAAAAAAATGTGGTATTTTCAAAAGTTCAGTGGGGCCAAATACATCATAATCAACTTTGTCCCAAACTATCCCATCAGGAATTGGAACAGCTGTAATGTTCACGGTAAACAAGTCTCTTTGTTCACGATGAGATGATGTATGAGGTTTCAGGACCAAGTTCACAATTGATACTGCAGATCGTTCTGGGAGATATTTTCCATTCATTAGTAAGCAAAAGACAGTCACTAGGCCGATCCAGAACAGAAAAAACAATATTCCAGATATTATCCAGAGCTGGAGCCAAGGTGAAACTAAGTAAGTCTTTTTCAGAAAAGTGTAAAATTCACGAATTTGTTGCATACGGGAAACTGGAGCTGGCGTAGTCTCAGGTTCACTGGGATAAAGAGAGAAGGTATCAAAATCGAGGAAGTAGCCAGATGCAGTACGATCAATCTTTGGTAGCTTGGCAGGTTGTGTTGAACTGGTTGGTGTCTCTTGTTGAGACATATTGATGTAGACATCGGTGGTAGGCCGAATTGACATTTGTCTTTCATTTGTTGTTTGAAGTTCTGTTTCCAGAGGAGCAAGTTCCATTTCATTGTTGGAAATTCCATCACTTTGAATTGGCGACTCTTCGAATGTTATGAGTCTTTCTGTCTGAACTTCCTGTATGGTAGCGAGAGGAGAGCGCTGGCTACCCAGGAGCCCACGAGGCCTACTATTCAGTATCGGCCACATAGTGTGGTTTGATCAGATCAATGGAGACGAATCACTTTCCTTTTTTTCCGGCAAGAGGTGGAAGAAGTACCTTTCTTGTTCCTTTGACAGCCAGGACAGGTACAAGCTTTCTGTAGGATGGCCCAAATTCTTTCTTGTCCTCGATCTTTTCTCTGACCAGATATCCGACTTTTGGGATCCAGACAGGTCTTGTTGTGACTGATTTGACTTCCCCAGTGGCGGTCCGTTTTACTTGCATGTTGCTTAGTAGTGCCCTGAATTCGTTCAGATCCTGTAAAAACAGCCAAACATTTATTGATGTCAAATGGTTTTGTATCCACCACTGTGCTTTCAAAATCAAGATCAGGTACCCACATTATCGTCCCAAAAAAGACCTCATAAGAAGTGGCCCCCCCTAGGGGACTTCTTGGCAGATTGTTAAGGGCTCGCTGAACTCCATAAAAATGATTGACCCAACTACCACCCAAACCTAATACTCTAGCTGTTAAAGATTGCTTTAAGTCCCGGTTTTTTCTCTCCACAACGGAATTTCCCTCGGGATGGTATGGAGAGGAGTACCGCAATGCTACACCCAAACCTTCCACGGCTTCCTTGTAAACCCCAGATCTAAACGCGGGGCCACGGTCAGAATGTAAGGTGCCAACTGCGTATGTCCCTATAAAGACTCGCACATCTTTTATAACAGTTCGAGCGTCAGATGAGCGCTGAGGCCATACCCAGGAATCTGGAGCATGAATCCACTGCCACCATGATATACTTGTAAGCCTCATCCGATTGTAGGGGGCCGCAGTGGTCCAAATAGACACACGCGAGTGGTCTGTCTGATATTAGTAACGGTGTCTGCGCTGGACGCGCTACGGTGGAACCCTTCATCTGCTGGCAGATGCCGCAATTTAAGACAAAATTATTCATCTGTTTTGTTAAACCATGCCACCAATAGCGTTGTTTCAGTAAAGAAACCGTTGCTGTAATCCCTGCGTGTGCAGAACCTAGACCCTCGTGTGTAGCTAGCATTAAGCCTAATCTGCGATCCATGTTTGGTATAACTCTATCCCCCACTCCTGGAATTTGAGCATACAGAATGTTGTTTGCATCTAACTTGTAGGAGTACTTGAGGGGAAAACCTTTTGGTAAGGCTGGGCTGTTTTTGCATGAAGCAATGACAGCTACCATTATCTGTCCATCTATTCTTGTTTTTGAACGAGTGATTGCAGCTACGGCAGCAGTACGTACTGCCCCCTTTGCGGCTTCATCAGCCGATGAATTCCCTTCAACATGAACACCATCACGTTTATGACTCAGCGTGTGTATCACGTGACCTCTTGTTAATTCGTTTTTCAACTCAGCTACCTGTTCCCATAGCATTTTATGCTTTATTGTGTGCCACCTTTTGAGTCTTTAAACCCATTCTGACCCCAGTAGTGAAGATATTCGTTGTATGACTAGACACAATAAAAAGAATCACACACAATCAGTGTGGGGTAATTCTCAATCTGTATTTATTAGTGCCAGTAATAGGGCTTTTAATTCTGCCATCTTAGCCGTGCAGTCTCCTAGAGACTGTGTCTTCACATCGCTGGGATCGAACTTGCCTTCCTGCATACGACCTTTTACAATCACACAAGCAGCGCTGTATTGCTGTTTACTTCCTATGGCCGGCTGAGCAGATCCGTCAGTGTAAATAATATATTCATACTGATCTAGAGGCATAATTTATTTCGGGAGAGGATATTCTTGTTCATATTGCAGGAATGCTTGTATTTTTAACCTTGGGTCATATATGTATTCTATATCCGTTGCAGTGAGATAATTTGCCCATTGTATCCATTTGGGATGTAAGGCTTTAGCACTAGGGACGCTTGCCTTTGTAGCAGCCTCTAAGTCTGGTACTGGAGTTACGACTATTATTCGTTTCCCCTGAGCCAGTGCTCTTTCTCTTACTACAGCGGTCTGTACTGCTGTCAGTATTTTTTCTGTAGAAGCAAAGCGCATTTCAGCGTTTGTGTACAAATGTGATTTGTATGCTATGGGTACGGTTTCACCTTCATTGAAGGTTAGATAAGTATACCCAGATTGAACCGCTATAACGCGGATCACTAGATTGCGTACGTTTACGCGTTTCTGCAAGTGTTTTGAAGCTATCATGTCAGCTTGTAGGGAACGTAAGGATATCTGTGTGTTCCTGTGTCCAATGCCTAACTGAGAAATCAGGTCTTAAGTCGTAGAAAGGTTTTACTCTTTCTGCGTAATCCAAAATGTATGTTCTGCCAAAATTTAAAAATCCCAATATGGATTGTAAGTTCCTCAAAGATTTAGGAGGTTGGAGCAGTGCACACTTTTCTAAAAAGTTTGCTGCCAGGCTTTTTCCTTCACTTGATAACTCGTTACCTAAAAATAGGACATTGAGGTGGGCTATTTTTGATTTTTTAAAGTTGAATTTGTAGCCCTCAGAGGCGAACCCCAAAATTATGGTGCTCACCCATGTCAAGTGATCCTGTAAATCATCATCCGTCAGATAAATATCATCTACATAGGACAATGAGTCTTCATCCAAATTTTGAAGTACCTCTGTTACCCTAGCGCTGATCAACCGGGGGCTATTCTTAGACCCTTGGGGCAGTTGACAAAATTGACGCTGGGAACCCAGCGAGGAAAATGATGTTAGATACCTGCTTTCAGGCGCTATATTTTGGCAGAAGAATCCATTTGAGATATCTAGTGTTGTTTTATATTTTTTCCGCACAATGTTATTCATTAATGCGGCACTATGTGCATTCTGTACTGCAAATGTTTTACTGCATGTGTTCAGATGTCGGTAGTCTAAAACTAGACGATATGAATTATCAGGTTTCATTACGCGAAACAAAGGATTGTTCATTGCAGAGGTGCAAGTTTCTATTACACCCTGGTATTAAAGTTGATCTAAGATCTCCCTGTCCTGTTTTTTTGTTTCTTGTTTTATTGGGTATTGTCTCTGTGGAATTGGAGTAGTTTTTACTGGGATTACATGGTGTGTTGACTCAGCATCCCACACAACATGGTTGCGATATAGTGCTGGAGCAAGGGCTATCGCCCCCTCCAGCACATATGTGTGTTTTAAGTAAATTGGAACGTGGTCGGACAATGCTGGTAAAATGACTGTTTCTCCCTTTGGGCAATCAATAACAATTTCAGGCGGCCAATCTTTTTCAGCTAAAAGGATGTCATAGCCATAAGTCAGATTCTCCCAAAAGAGACCTTTAACTTTTCTGGGTTTGTCCCCCTCCATTTGGAGTGTTATTTCATGTAACCTATGTGGGACACTAACCCTCGTATCAGGTGTTTCCACTGTGATATGCTCATTCAACTCCGCTGTCACCAGAAATTCCATCAGGTTCTGGCGAGCTATTGTTACTTCTGCTGCGCTGTCTAGCATCATCAGAGCCCATTCCCTGTTGAGTAGTTGAGTCCTCAGAATTCTGGACATGTCTAATTATAAGACCTACTACTTTCTTCTTTTTAAATTGAGGTTTTGATTTTGGCTTCTCTTCTTTCTTGGAAGTATAATCTGAAGTGCGTGGCGTGTCTCTGGACTTTGAACACTCTTCTTGTCTGTGTTCTAACCGTCCTTCTTTCTCAGAGTTTCTTGGTAAACCCTGAAAGGAACGAGAGGAACGTGTATCAGTATCCTGATACCTGTCAGGTTTTTTAATGTTATCTCTATTCCTAAGGTAGTATCTCCTTTCGGAGGGCTCCTGTTGAGGAGACCCACTCCTAGATAGAGATCTATTTTCTCTAATCTTCTGGTTTTTATTGTTGTTATCCCATTTCTTCTTGGAAGAATCAGGTGCCTGCCTGGTGTTATCCTTTTCAGGACCACCCGTGAGTTGAGGTTTTGTTGCTCTAGCTCCCAAACTATCTCTACCTAATTCAGCGTAGGAGTCTGTGATAATTATAGGTAATTCACGTTCCTGTTGTAAAGGGGTGAAATCTCTCAGGCGTTGGCGCATTGCCACTGCTGCTGCCTCCCCTTTTATATTTGCTAATATTATAGCTGATACCTGGGCAAAATTACTTAATAATTTCATCCCTAAGTTCAGAGCAGGTTCTGCTCCATACTCAGTCTGTATTTGTCTTAATACGTCTGGTATTACTGCTAATGATGGGATACCATGTGTTCTGGTATATATGGCAGCGAAAACTTTACCCCAAGTGGTACAATCCTCTATCTGGGGAGCTATCCCCATTGGCAAGCAGATTGTTAGCATTCTGTGTTTTTCTTGAGGGCTTGTATGTGGAAATACTGCCTCTAGCTGTGTTATTTTCTGAGCTATCCAGAATGGCATTTGCTCTTGTTTAGTGGGCATTTTACCCATAACTTAGGGGAGAGGATTGGTCTTACGGCTAGACTGCCGACTTTGGAGCTGGGTAACCAAGGTTTGAGCCTCGGGGTCGACTCCACATCCTGTGATTCTGGGCAAATCACTTAATCTCCCTGTGCCTACCAAAAAAATTAATGTGTCCTTGTGTAACGTAACTGGTGCTCATGTAAAGCGCTCCAATACCTTTGGGTTGAGTTCGCGCTATATAAATCTGCAATAAAAACTGCGTATAGCGTTTGTGGTGTAATTTTCGTTGTAGAACCCTGAATTTGACTTGTTTGTGTAGCTCTTGTTGGCTGAAGTGTGAGTGTTTTCATCACAAACTGTGTCAGGTTTCTGTAAAGTTTTATAATTTCTTTGTGAAGTGGACGTAGGACTGCTACTGGCATTGTGTCAATCTCTGGATGCGGTGTATAAGCCGCAAGGTCTGGCCAAGTGGCTCCATCTCATCCGAGTGGACCTAGTCTTACTTTGTCTTTTGTATGGGGGATGGGCCTTTAAACCAGTTTATGTGCCCCTGGTAGGTGAGCAGAATTTCAATGTTCTCATACGTACAGTATTCATTTGGTGTTTCATCTTCAGTGTAAGAATGAAATGTATTTGATTGTGCATTAGCTTGTGAGAATTTAACCGATCAGTAGAATACCTCTGTTCTATGATTTGTGAGCCTCAATCACAAAGGTTACTGTCCCACCCCTAGCTGTGACACCGTAGTCCATTAGCTTTTGAGTAAGGGCATTTCTGACATTTTATGAAATGTTAATTTCATTTTCCTCTTCTTCTTCCCTGACTACAGAAGGCTGTGCTCGCCCAACGGAGTTCTCGTCAGCCATTGTTGACAAAGGTTTCTCAATGAAGAGTTTCAAGGAAACTGAGATAAGGTTTTATGCACAATAGGAACTGTTTGTCCTACAAGCTTGATAAACCTACAGCCCATACATAGGATATGCCTACTCAGCTGTGGCATATAGTTCCCTTCCCACTTCAGACATCTCTGAAGAAATGTGAGTAGGGGTCTCTGACAATATCACGACTGAACTACTCAGATTTACTGTTAAATAAGTACCAAACCAACGTTGGCGGTGCCTTGTCATGTAGTTCCTATAAACCTATATAGGATCTGTGCGTTTAGACAACATACACTATAGGATTGGTGTCTGACTGATTCTAGACACCCCTACCGGGTATGTTAGCCTGTATACCAGCTAGCTCACAGTGCCACTAGAAACCCCTCTTACCAAGGAGAGAATAGTTCTTGGCAACTATCGAACATGACAACCCTGATCCCTCAGGATCGTGGAAACAGTGTACTACTTTTCGCTCAGTCACTCATGCTCACTTCGTCTCAGAGAGATACACAGAATAAACGGTGGGGACGTTTTTCAATAAACATTTATTGAACCAGCGTCATTCTAGTGTAAAATAGGTATGCTGACACAACCATTAGACAGTAACAGATATAAATGATTATAAGCACTAACAGAGTAAAAGGATGGTAGATTTCTACCATCATGCTAAAACAATGAATACAGGCAAGTATATAAAATAAATGACAGTAAAATGCGTACTCCTATGATGCGGTCCTAACTAGATGTACCTAAGTGTACCTAGCATGTATGTGGGCATAAAGCCAAGAATCCCTCTAGGATAAAGTTAACCCCATTACCTGAAGTGAGAGACTGTGGGACCCCCGTCTTGGTCTCGAGATGGACACCCTGCAAGGGATGTCAGACCACTGCGAGGTGAAGTGTCTGCGTGCAGGAGCCTCAGCGTCTCGCGTCAGTGTGTCGGCATTGAAGTCCTTTTCTCCTCTGACTACCTCAGCAAGATATGGTGTATATATACCCAAAGTGGTACCCCCTGGGGATATACCTTGCTGTGTCATCTCGGACTAGGATGACGGAAGGAATGACCCTTATACATAGTTATTATGCAGGAGATGGTAGGCCTGCTGTCTTGCTGTGATTCCAAGAATCCTCATGCATAATGAATGAGGCTTAAGTTTTTCGGAGAAAAACCCATGTCATCTTTGGACATTACCGTAACTAGGTAAAAGGTCAGTACTAAGAACCGTTATGTAGTGTAATGGTAGGGGAGAATATAGGTGAAAGGTTAGGTGACTACCTGAGCCTATATTGGGGTAACTATATGGAACATAACACTACCTCTGCCAACTAGAGATCCGCATTTCTAACAGTACCCAAAGATATTGGAGTAGATGCCTCACTCACTTTATCCTGACATGCTTCATCATCGACATCTATCCTCACCCTGGTAGGGCAGTAACATCAGGGTGGACTCAACCAAATGAATTGGAGTTCCTAGATAAAAATCTGACTGGATAAGCAGAGATTCATAAGAAAAATGGAAAGTTAAAAATACCTACAGGTATACCCAAAGACTTCCTTTATTTGCAGGGTACCTGAGGTATGGATAAAAAGGATTTATTGGGTTATATTGAATCTCGTTGTTTAATTAACCCTTCTATGTGAACGCCAACATGTTTCAGCGCGCACTAAGAGCCCTTCTGTGTCCTTCGTCAGGGCTATTTGAAATATACCTGCCTTGCTACAGGTGCATAGCATGCACATAGGTGAGGCCTAAGGCTCTCATCTGTCTTGGTCTTCTGTCTTGGGAAGAACCTAAGAGACAAAAGGGTGCATCAGCGAGTTTAAGGATGGATCAATGTTTATTCTATATAATACTTTAGCAAAATCTATAATCCCAATCTGATTCCTGTAAGGACGCGTAGTGTTCCCTTGTCCATATCCATATTTGGATCAGGACTCTTTCAAGGGTCATGTGTGTCTGGAGCGTGGTGCTGTCCTATTGTCACACGCTTATGGGGGAAGAAAAAGTTATTAAGTGTACTTTTCAGATCGATTTTGTCTTAATCTCATAAAAATACAGGTCATGGTTTTCAATAGTAGTTGCCTGTGGGGAATGAGATTCCCATATGTATATGTCAAATCTGGACTTGGAAATTAATTCTTCAGTGAGATTGTACTACATTGCTGTCCCTTCACTATGTGTTTCCCTCGCTTCGTGCGGGTCATAAGGTCCATATTTGGCCTAATGTTCTTAGTGGCAGAAACCTGTTTTAAGTTAGGTGGTTTGCCCATCCGGCTGAGCTGCATTGCTTTAGCTATATGTGTAATTCGAAGCTCCCACTAGCGGTTACACTTTGCTATTGTTTTATGTGCCATCAGACTGCGCAGCTCAATGAGAATGGATAGCACGGCACGATGGTGATGCAGAGCCTGCATCATAAAGATGTTCGTCAACGAAGCCTTTATCGCCTGCACGGGTCGGAACCGACGCATTGAGTCTTCGACATCGCTTCCTCCATCCGAGTTACTTTATAAGCGGGACCTGTGTGAGTCCTGTAGCCGGCCTCCCCTCTATCGTGGTCGGCCTGAACTTCAAATTTACCCCAGTCCAGCGCAACCTCAAGTAACCCCTAGGCGCTATTTGCTTCTAAGCACTTTTTGATTTATTCTTTACAAATCCATAACTCCGGTTCTACTTTTTTAATTTTTGACTTTTTGGTCTTATTTTACTCACAATAATATAATTTACTTTTCTAACCCCCTGTGGAGTATTTCTGTATTGTTTTCATTGTGTTATTGTGTGCGTATGTTGCACAAATACTTTACACATTTCCTCTATGGACGAGCCTGACTGCTCTGTGCCAAGCTACCAGAGGGTGACCACAGGTTATCCTTTAGTGTGTATCGAGCTTACCCTGACTAGAGTGGTGGTTCCTACTTGTATAGGGAGCATTCTCTGGCAACCAGAAATCCCAGTTCTAACACTACACAACCAATTCAGTGCAGTTCTCCACTGCCCTGTAGTCTGCTGATACCGACTTCACAGTTAGTTCTATTTTTCTGAGGTGGGATGGCATGCAATACGAACAATACTTATGCTGTTCTATCTCACTTATCTACACCCTCTAAGCTCCGTTTCACATGTTCTACTACAGCTTATTTTCCACGCTAGAGCATGTTGGATAATCTTTGAGCGTGGCAAATGCATAATCAATATTAGAACATTGGAATGTGGAGCACTCCATTGAATACAATGGAGTGCTCCGAGCTTCTACGGGCCGGTAAAGGCCCGCAGAGCAACATTCCAATGTTGTTTGAACAAAGACCTCTCGGAGCCCTAGGGGATTTCAATCCCTTCGGGCTCCGAGAGGCCTTGGGTTAATTTGTTAGAACATTCTTCCCTCTAGTGGCAGAATGTTCTAATAGCCTTATAGCCCTTCGTAGCTGGGCTATACCGGCTATTAAAGTCCCGCTCCCTTGTTAAAGGCCCTCGCCTTCGGCTCGGGCCTTTAACGTTGGAGCGGGCCTTTAATAGTCAGTATAGCCTGCTATGGCGGGTTATAAGGCTATACTAGAACATTGGAATGTTGGGAGCTCCATTGAAGACAATGGAGTGGCTCTGGGCTTATAATGGCTGGTGTAAGCCCAAAGCTCCAAAGCTCCAATATTCCAATGTTTGTCTTTATGTTTTCCCTTTTTAATTTAGAACATTCTACCTTAGTGGGTGGAATTTTCTAATAGCCCTGTTGCCCTTCTGCTTTGGGCGATACTGGTTGTTAAAGGCCCTTAACCAGTATAGACTTTGGCAGCGGGCTATAAGGCTATATTATTAATGGATGAGCAGGGATGTAGTCCCACAAGCTGTTACCAGGTGGTGTTTTGCAGAATACCACAATTGCTGCGTTACGTGGGCTTATTACAGTAAGCCACCACTAGGTATGAAGATCTGCCTGAAAATGTTTCCGAATTTTAGGGGTTCAGTGCCATATGTTGTTATTAGATGACGCTTATGAAATTGCTGCTTTATAATGATGTTTGTGCCACGGGCTCGGTACTAGGTTTCTAAAAACTTTTTTTTATTGAAAATAGAGAAGGAAAGCGTGATAATAACCCCTTAACCGCGGCGGCAATTCCGCCGCGGTGCGGCGGTTTAGCGGAGTGGGCGGGGCCGCGTCGGCCAACGGATGTGCGCAGCACTACGGAGGTAGTGCTCGCGACGGCCGTTGGCCGACAGAAGCAGCGAAGGGGTTAAGGAAGCAAATGCTAAAAATGTGGCACACATTTTACCTTCTCATTTTGTAAATTGCAGGATTTTTTTGGAACAGTTCATAATTAGATCGAATAAAATAAAAAAAAACTGAAAGCCAAAATTGAAACAATTTAATAATTAAATATTACTAATCAGCATTTACAGAGCACACAGAGCCAACAAACTCATTCAGGTCAGACCCCCAACTTCCCTGCAGCCTGCCAATCTGCACTTTAAAGTTAGTGCAATTTTTTGTTTACCAGAGTTGAGATGGCATGCCTTACGATTACGAACACAACTTCTTCCATTCAAAGAAACCCCCCCAAGGGGTTCTAAGAATCATCAACTCATCCTTCAATAATTCTGCTATTGCTTCTTTCACACTTAGACCAGTGGTTATAGCAGGCTGGTCATTATTCAATAGGGCAGTGATTCTTAACATTTTGATTTCTGTGTACCCCCATTTAATCATTAATGGAACCTGGGAACCCCCACTGAATCATTATTGAAATCCAAGGACCCCCACTGAGGCATTACTGTAAGCCAGGGTCCCTGTCCTAAGCATTTTCAATGATCTGAACCACGAACAATATACACAATAATTACTGAAACAAACATTCATCAAAGAAATACACAAACTATGAAATATTTGATTTAATTCACAAATGAGTATAAAAAATCTAAATTTAAATTTTAATGGGAAGAATGGAGCTTTTCTAAATACAATTGAGGTCAGTCATTGTCCATACTATATTCTGTTTGATGCACTTGCACTGCTCCAGTGAATCAATCTGAGGATACAGACTTAATTTTTAGCCTCCAATTTGAAATGTCTTCACATTTCCAGACTGTTTTAAAAATTTCAATTGAACATTTTGCTTCTTTATTTAAATACAGTTTGCTAATCTGTTAATCTTATTTTCTTTTTCTAAGCCGTTGCGGCCCCCCTGACTAGGCCTCGTGGAACCCCAGGGGTCCCCAGACTACAGGTTAAGATCCACTCCACCAGGGGAATCAAAAAATCGACAGGTCATATTATTTTCAAATTCTGAGGCATATGATCAATATCGTCCCTATTTAATATTTCAGAAATGCATTCCTTCCCGACTCCTAGAGCCTAACAAATGCACAATCGATCATGCCCCAGTTTTTGCTTAGTAGGATTTGCATCTTTTCCTTCTGGCATCATGATAGGATGAATTACAACTAAGCAACATGCAGTACCACAAACTGTTACTAGGTGTGTTTTGCTGCCTGCTACCATTGCTAAATTATAGGTGGCATTAGTCTGTATTTTTTAGATTGAAGGCATATTTCCTCTTTATTGTCATGATACTGTAGCATTGGTGCTTTGGATATGTTGATGCACAATGGGTGAGCTAGATTTACAGGTAGACGGGGGCTATCATAGTGATGTTTCAAACTTCGGAGGAGAACAGCCTTTGTACATCCCTTGACCAAAGGCACAGGAAACTGTTGTGTTGTTGTACTGATCCAACACAGACCCCACTTCCCTGTAGTTTGCTGATGTCCCCTTTTACAGCCAGCGGTATTCTTTCCAAAGGTGGAATGACATGCTTTAATAACATTAGTTCTACTGTTCTTTGTGTGGGCACCATTGTCTGCCCCCTCAGCACCCCCACAACAGCACCACTACTTTCTTCTTTCATGTTGAGAACTGGCTAAAGCACAGTGAGCCATCCTTCAGCCTAGCAAAAGCATCATCAATCTGAGAACTATCACTTGATGTACAGAAATGCAGTACCACAAGCCATACTAGGTGATATTTTGTGGTCTGCCACCATTGCTGAAGAAATGACTGCATTGCAACAGGCTCCCACCATGTGGTTTCATGCTGGCTTCATTGCTGTATTTTAAGGTTAAAGCACCATAGGTCTTTGCTAGGTGAGTGTAGCCTGGAACCATTGTTGCATGGTTGTGATGTTAATACCACAAGCGTGTTACTAGGTTATATTATGGAAACAGGTTTTTATTGAAAAGGTCAATAATTAAAAAGACAACCATCCAAATTTAAAACATTTTACCTTCTCATATAGGTAGTTTCTTCTGGTTTATGAACAGAATCATATTTAGGGCCTCATTACGATGTCAGTCGGAAAGGCACCGAACGGCATTGATTTTCCTAACCCGAGTCGGAACCCATGTTTCTGACCGACTCAGAAATATTTCCGACCAACCGATTACGAAGGAAGGTAACCATTCGGTCTGTCCGACTCGATTTCGACCGGTATTCGGAGACTCCGAGTCAGTCGAAGCCATATCGTACAGCGCTATGGACCGCGTTTCCGACCAAGCGATTACGATGTCGGATTCGGACAGCCTTTTCTAATCGGTATGTCCGACAAGGAATGGCAGCCGGACACTGACTTTGGGGGCCTGTAGCAGGCCCCCCTTCACCCTGTGGCCTCCGGTTGGGGCCCATGGGGGGTACCCATGGGACCCCTCTTTGCAACCATGCACAGTGTGGCAGGCACCATGGGGTGCCCGCCACAGGGTGCAAGGTTTTCCGCAACCACCCCTTTTTCAATGGGAGCCTGTGTTGTCGGTCGGAACACAGGCTCCCATTGAAGGCAATGAGAGTCCGACCGAACGGTGTTCGGAACCATCGTAATCGGTCGATCAGACTCCCTGAACCCGAGTCAATCGAAAACGATTCCAACAAGGAGTCGGCCGGAATGCTTTCCGACCGACATCGTAATGAGGCCCTTAGTTCAGACATATGTTCATGTAAAAATATACAGGTGAAAATCAAAAATGAGTCAAAGTATTGAAGAAATCTTGCCATTCACAGAGATAATCCAGCGCAGATCCCCACTTCTGTATAGTCTGCTTATATGCATTTTCCAACCAGGAAGAGCCGGGGTGACATATCTTCCTAACATTACTCAAGCAGTTCTGGACCCTTTCCCCTTTCTGCCCTTCTCTGGGCCCTCAACGACACTATAAATAACTGCTGCTACTTCTTTGGCTGGATTGAACCATAAACTACAACATGCTGGGAATTATTGGCCAGAAAATCAAAAATATTTTGGGAGATTTCATTTCTGATGGATTTTTTGTCTTTCATGCCTAAATACTGCCCCAAAAGCCTAGTACTGGCTCACATGCTCATAGTCTTGCGCAGTTTCGCTAACACCACTATAGATTTTCATGGAAGTCATGCACCGTATGAAAATAATTGAATAAATGGTCTCAATTATGAAATACAGATTCGTATTCTCACTTACATCCTCATATGTTATGTTATGTTAACATCATTTGCTATAGCGCTCGACTCACCCGGGGGCATCTCGGCGCTGTATCAGATCCTAACAGGAGGTGCGTACCATATGGATTCAGAATAAGTATGCTTTTAGTGATTTCCTAAATTTACAGTATGTGGGGGTGGATTGCAGGGTCAGTGGGAGTTTGTTCCAGTACCTTGGAGCAAGATATGAGAAGGCCTTGCCCCCCCATGCGTGTTTGGCAGATACGAGGGACACACAATAAGGCTTTGTCGCTGGATCTGAGAGTGCGACTCGGGCATAGGCCCTTAACTTTTTTTGAAGATACAATGGACCTTTGCCTATTAAGGCATTGAAGGTGAGGCAACAGATCTTAAAATGGGAACGTTTCTTCACTGGGAGCCAGTGCAGTTCCTTCAGCAGGGGAGCTGAAGGGGTGCCACAAGGGCGGTTCAGAATAAGCCTGGCCGCCGTGTTCTGGACCATTTGGAGTTTGGAGAGCAGTGATTCACTAGCTTCTGCTAGGAGAGCATTTCCATAATCCAGTCTACTTATCACCATGGCCTGGACCAGTGTTCTACGAATTGTCATGGGGAGGAGGGAAAGATTTTGCACAATAGACGCAGATTGTAGTAGCAAGCGCTCGTGATTGCCCCGATCTGATCTTTCATTGTAAGTGCTTGATCTAATTTTATCCCCAAATTCTTTACAGTTAGTTTGGGTACTGGAATAGCACCCAGTTGGTGTGGCCACCATTCGTCCGACCAGATGGAGGGGGCTTTTCCCAGCAGCAAGATCTCTGTCTTCTCTGGATTTAGCTGGAGACAGTTCTCAGTCATCCAGTTGGAAATTGCTAGCATTCCTGATGCAAACTGTTTTTTTGCTATTGTCAGGTCTTGGCCTAGAGTAAACATTAGCTGGGTGTCATCAGCATATGATATAATCTGAAAGCCAAAGTGCTCTGCAATCTTCGCTAACGGGGCCATATAGATATTAAACAAGGTGGGGCTCAAGCATGAGCCCTGCGGAATGCCCTTGTCCAAGCTCATTTTACAAGAAGAATATGAGCCCTGGATGACGGTTTGCTGTCTGTCTGTTAGGAAATGCTGAAGCCACTTTAGTGCCACACCCTGAACACCGATTTCCTGCAGCCTTTCCATGAGCCTTGAATGAGAGATGGTATCAAGGCTGCAGAGAGATCTAACAATATCAGTATAACTGGTATTCCTGCATCTACCCCCAGCCTCAGAGAATCGGTCACAGCCAGAAGCGCCATCTCTGTATTGTATCCAGGGCGAAAGCCCGATTGTGAGGGATCAAGGGTGTAATTGGACTCAAGATAGGATCCCAACTGCTTGTTTATTAGGCCTTCAAGCTGTTTGCCCAGAAGAGGTAACAGAGATATTGGCCGATAATTGCCAAGAGATTGTTGATCTAGCGTTGCTTTTTTTAGTATAGGCCGAACACATGCTGCCTTCCATTCTGTCGGAATATTGCCTGTATTTATTGAGCAATTGAAGATCTCTTGGATCATTGGGGCACAGCAGGTAGCCAGAAGAGATATTATTTTTGGTGGACAGAGATCCCTGGGAGACCCTGACTTGGCTGCAGCCAGAGAGCTGTGTATTTCCTCTAAAGTGAGGGGCTGGAACATGTCTAGTGTATATGGGGGTGCTTTTTTCTGCTCTTCGTTAGAACTGGTGGTCACTATGTTTTGCAAAGGGGCAGTAGGGAATTTTGAGTAAATGAGAGTAATTTTCTCCTGAAAGAAATTAGCCAGAGAATTACAGAGGTCCTGGGATTCCGCTGGAGATTGGCTACATGATTGTGGGGAAATTAAATCCTGAACTATCCTGAAAAGGACTTTGGGGGAGTTGTCGGCTCGTTCGATTTGATTAATAATAAAGGATCGCCTAGCTGATTTAATATTCTGATGGTATCGGGACAGCGCTTGTTTATATTTTTCCCTGTCATGAGCCTCTTTCCTTTTTCGCCACAATCTCTATAAGGTCTTACATTTAGTTTTTTCTTGTTTTAGTTCTGGTGTAAACCACGGGGTTGACGGTCGATGATGAGCAGGACCGTGGTTTTTAAAGGGGACGGTTTCGTCCAGGGCCGCCATAAAGGCATTGTTAAAAGAATTCAACAATTCAGAATCAACATATAAACAGCTGGAGTCTCATAGGCTGCCTCTTCTGCCTTATGCCAAGGCATAGCTTATTATGAAAATTCTAAGCTTTCCACGGAATGTCAATCAATCAATCAATCAGGGATTTGTAGAGCGCACTATTCACCAGTGAGGGTCTCAAGGCGCGGGGGGGAGGGGGGAGGGTAGCTCCGAGGTCATTCGAAGAGCCAGGTCTTGAGGTCCTTTCTGAAGGCTTGCAGCATCAGCTTGTCTGTTCGTTTCAGGTCTTGGCTGCGATGTAGGAGAAGTATCTGCCTCCCGTTCTGGCTCTGCGGATGTGGGGAATTTCAGCCAGGGCAAGGTCGGCGGAATGGAGGTTTCTCTTGGGGGCGTGGAAAGATATTCTTTCGTTGAGGTATTGGGGTCTGGTGTTGTGGAGGGCTTTGTAGGCGTGTGTGAGCAGCTTGAAAGTCACTCTTTTTTCGACGAGGAGCCAGTGGAGGTTTCGGAGGTGCTGGGTGATGTGGTCATATCATGGGATGCTGAGGACGAGTCTAGCTGTGGCATTCTGAACGGTCTGGAGTTTGTGAAGGAGAGATTTGTTGATTCCGGCGTAGAGAGCGTTGCCGCAGCCCAGCCTGCTGGTGATGAGTGGGTGGGTGACGGTTTTTCTGGATTCAGGAGGGGTCCATTTGAAGGTCTTCCGGAGTATGTAGAGGGTGTTGAAGCAAGTGGAGGATACGGCATTGATCTGTCGGTTCATGGTGAGAGTGGAGTTGAGTGTGATGCCGAGGTTGCATGCATGGTCCGTAGGGGTGGAGGATTTCCGAGGGCGGGGGGCCACCAGCTGTCATCCCACACGGTGGGGGTGGATCCGAGGAGGAGGACTTCTGTTTTCTCTGAGTTGAGCTTCAGGCAGCTGCTGTTCATCCAGGATGCGACATCCTTCATTCCTTCCTGGAAACTGTGTCTGGTGATGTCCGGCTCCTTGGTGAGGGAGAGGATGAGCTGGATGTCATCGGCGTAGGATACTATGCTGAGTCCATGCTTTCTGCCGATCGTTGCGAGGGGGGCCATGTAGATATTGAAGAGCGTGGGAAAGAGGGAGGATCCTTGGGGTACTCCGCATCTGATTTCTGTGGGTTCGGAGAGGAAGGGCAGGAATCTTATTCTTGTGAATGTGAAGCTCCAAGTGTCCAACCACATCATTATATGCCCAAGTGAGGATTATATACACAATTCCAGTCACATATGTTCAGTGCGGCACGTATGCCAGGAGTACATCCTCATATGGTCTCTAAGGCCTCATTTATGGTGTTATATGCCCAGTGCAGGCTCATGTGCTCAGGAGCAGCCTCATAAGCATATAGGCGTACTGTACTTCTAAAATCTTACACCTTAAAGCTTAAAAAACTCCCACTGTGTGGGTGGATCGGGGAAGGTGTTAACCTCAATTTCATAAGGCAATGTGTCCCAAGATAAGGTACAAATCAGCATCAAAACCAGTCAAATAAGAAAGGATTGACTCAATAAGTGAGTTTTAAAGTGAAATTAGAAACTGTTTGAAGACCTATTACAAAATTCTCAAGCGCACAATACAGAGATAGTAAAGTGCAAATGCAGTAAATCTCTTTTAAATGCATAAAGTCAGTGCCAGAAAGGCTTTTAGTAATAGGACAAACAGATAAATAGGCAAAATCAAGAAATAGGCTAAGTCTCAAATGTGCATCAGAATCACCAAGAAATCGAACAGCATCCGTAGTGGTATAGAAAAGGTTTCAAAGAGTTCTGGCTCACCCCCAAAATGTAGGGTTGATTAAGGAAATTTCCTTATAGAGGAGAATGAAAACTGCTGAATCATTGTAGAGGGTAAAGAAATAAATGTTCAACAAATTGTGACACAGCATTCAAATTCAAATTCAGCTTTATTCGATTTTTCATACAATAAAAATCATAAAAGCACAGTTAAAAAGAGACATTTCACTTATATTACACAGTAAAAATATAATCAATATATATCCGGAGAAGCAAGAGTAACATAACTTTAGATCTTCACATTGTATTCCTGTATCTAATAGCAGTCTTTAAAAATGAGGAGATAGCCATTATGATCAATTGGTTTTCTAAGGCTTGTAACTTCAACAAAGCTATTCTACATTGTCTTAGGCCCATACTCCTCAATATGGGTATTAAAAACCTTTTCCTAGGAGAAGTATAACATTTACAGAATAAAATACAGTGCAACGTGGTTTGGATTGAAATACATCACACGGGCATGGGAGTAGGTTTCTCGACCAGTCATTAACTTCTGGGAAGGTAATCATTCTGTGGAAAGTCCCAAAACGAAAACGAGTTAAAAGCATGCAACCAAAACTTCCCTGGACCTGTACCAAATAGGGTTGTATACTAGGGCCTATTGTCATCAAGTGGTTATCCATGACAGTTTTTTTGTCTCTCTCTATGAGCCATCGCTTATTCTCTAGATAAGTCAAACAATCTGTTTTTAAGGTTTTTCTAGAGATTGTTTCCATGATCTCAGGAGTTTCAAAAAATTCAGGATGGCCAATTTCATTCGCCATTTTTTTAATATAAGTAAGCCATGGTATATTAACCGCCCTATCCAGTTTTAAACAATCCCTAATAACATCACGGTTAAAACCAGTCTCAGTTGCTGCCCACACCTTATGCCAAAGTAAAAGAGGATTGATTCTAATGATATCGGAAATAAATGTGAGACCAAGTTCCGTATGGCAATTAAAAGTAGCAGTAGAGCTAGGAAACGCCAGCAGATAACGGGTGAAAGCATTTTCACAGCGTTGGATATGTTGGGCATCTGCAAATCCCCAAATACCTGCCCCGTATATCGCTGTTGATATGCATTTGGATTTATAAATAGCTAATAACTCAGGGACAGGTCTACAGCCTACTTTCCTTGAGAAATTAATAACCGCGCCTATTGCTCTTGAAAACATTAGTTTTCTTGCATGTGTAGCCGCATTCCAAGACCCAGTCCGATCGAAATTAATCCCCAAATAGGAGAACTTGTCAGTGCTTTCGATTTTGTTATTGTTAATAAAGATGTCACATTTTTTCCTCATTTTTTTTCCACAACTTATTGTGTATGTCTTGCTGAAATTAACTTTTAGACCCCTATCTTGCATATAATTAACAAAGTTAGTGACAGTTCTTTGCAACCCTATTTGCGTCCTCGCCATGATAACTGCGTCTTCCGCATAAAGTAGAATAGGGACGGGAGTATTTTTGATAATCGGATAGTCCTGCCGATGTTCAATCAAATATTGACCAAGACTATTAATATATAGGGAGAAAAGAAAAGGGGCAAGTTTGTAGCCTTGCCTCACTCCCTTTCTTATACAAAACTTAACGGAGCACTCCCCCTGCCTCCCATAACGAACCCTTGCCCCTGCCTCCCTGTATAGTTCCTTAATAAATAAAAGCAAAGGTGGATCAACTTCCATATCTTTGAGGACACTCTACAGCTTTTCATGTTTTACGCAATCAAACGCTGAACTAAGGTCAACGAATGCCAGAAAATGTTTTCCCTCCTTTGCTAAAGTATATTTACTTATAATCAGAGTTAAATTAAGGCCCTGCTCAATCGTACCTGCTCAATCGTACCAAGCCCCGCTCGAAACCCATATTGCAGGTTAGATAGCACACCTGTCTCTTCAGCCCATGATTGTAATTTGTTTAGAATTACCCTCCCTACTACTTTCAGGAGGGAATCTAACAGAGAGATTGGACGATAGCACCTTGGTTCATTTCTATCCCCCTTTTTAAAGATGGGGATCACTATTGCGTCCGCCCATGTGGGAATAAAACCATGTCGGCTGCAGCTAGTTAAGACATTAGTTAGAAGTGGGGCCCACAAGTCAATATTAGTTTTATATACGTCCACAGGGACGCCATCCGGCCCTGGTGCTTTACTGGATGCACTCTCAGTTATGGCCCTAATGACTTCCTCAAGAGAGATACCAATATCTATAGGGAATACTATAGTCTGTGCACTATCATCGGTCCCCGTAGCTACTGAGGATGCCTCGTTTTGTCCAATGGTCTCATCATTATAGAGATCCGAAAAAAATTCGACCCACTTATCCTCGGTAATGGCAATATCTATAATATCAGTGTCCCTATTAGAAAAGAAAGGAGCATTAACCGCTTTCCAAAAGCCATTATTATCCTTTCTTACACATGCCTGGTGTAACGTCTGCCACGCCTCTGATCTCAATTGTGCCTTACGCTTTTTTATCGCCTGCCGATATGCAGTTCTAGCCTGTCTTATTTCCTCCCTTGATCTAATTTTGCTATGCAGTGCGTTCTTCAGGTGGATGTGGGCCTTACTGCATTCTCTATCGAACCAGCCCTGTGACTTATGCGATCCCTGTTTCTGCTCCCTCGTTAATAATTTCTGAACCTCACCTGTGATATTAAGGAAGGCATTTAGGACTACTTCGTCGTCCCTTTCCTCAGAAAGACAGGCTTCAAATTCAACACTGGACCTATTTACTAATTGCTTAATAAAAACCAAGGGATCCACTTAAGCCCAATTTAAGGAATACCCATTTGTGCTAGAAAGATTAATATTAAAATTATAGTGTAGGTCCTTATTGTTCTTAATTCTATCCGACCTCTCTAAATTAAAGACCATGCTGATAGGATAATGATCACTCATTATGATACCATGGGTTTCATGAGTACCTATTTGACACTAAGACATAGTCAATAATTGAATTGCAACCTCTACCATTAAAGGTAGGTTCAAAAGGTACTAGGGGAGTACACAATTTGTTGGCATATCCCAGGTCAAACTGAAAGACAATTTCATTTAACAAGTCCCCCAGTGTTATGTGTGAAAAATGGGCCATCATATCTTCTTTATCTTTACCTAGGCCACAAATGCCGCTTTGACTATGTTGACACAAGAAGCAATTAAAATCACCACCCCATATAATACACATGTCACCCGACATTTTGCCTTCTAGGGTGCTCAGTGTTTGACAGAGATTCATTAACACACTCGTAGTCTGAGTTTTGGGAATATTATTATAGAAGTTGATTAGCGCTGTACCATATCCTCCTGCCATATTCACTAATAGGATCTGGTAATAATCAGTCTCAATTGAAAGTTTCGTATTGATCACCCCTGCCGTATTAGAAACATAAATACATAGTCCCCCTTTGTTACGCCCCTGCTCGCTGATGATTCGAAAGCCATTAATGTGTTTTTCCTTAACTGTCCAGGTTTCTTGTAGACAGATTATGGAATATTCTTCTACAAAGGTTAACCACTGAGGGTCTCTCACTTTAGTGGATAAACCCGCAATATTCCAGAAGAGTATTTTACATGCCTTGACTGTATCTTCTTTTAACTGTCCCCCTCCTGGCATGTTAATAATCACATCACCGTAGGAGTTGTCCCCACCCATAGCTGGTATTGCTACGTGGCTAGAACTAATTTCAGGATTGCCTTCAGAATTAATGGAGTTTTCATCCGTGTCCACACCCTCAATTATATGATCTGAATTCAAATTACAATCTATCCCATTCTCAAACAGAAAATCTTGACCATGGTCCTGCTCATGTGAGATATCACCCGGGAGCGATAGAAAATCCAGCCTCATTTGGCCCTCCCCCCTCAAATGCTGTATTCTTGGTCAATCTATGTCTTCCAAAGTGGTTAACAGATCAAAACGATTGTAAAGCGGGACATTGCATGATCTCATCATATCCGCATAACGATCACTTATGTGGTTTTTAAAAAGATTCACAACTGGGGGCGGATAAAAAGCAACTAGAGGTAAGACGTTAATATCAATATAATTAAAATATGCGTTTCCTGCCCTTGTAAGTGCTGCATGCACTAGCGTAGGATCGCTAAAAGTCAAAACAATACAATCTCCCTGAAGGGTTTTCCGGCCCTTTCCCACCCATGAGACCCGTCTGACCATTTTAAAATTTTCGAATAATGAACCAGTAAGACCAGTTTTTTTTCCTAACCAATAAAGAGATTTATTTCGAAGACCCTCCCATGATTCGTGCACTGATGTATGCAGTGAAGGGACATTGGCTAGAATTACTATGTATGGTGTAGCAGCCGACGGTAAATCAAGAAGGTTATATTCTAGGTTCTCTGCGGGTACCCTTGTCCCATTTGGGTGTCCCCCTGGTCTAATATTAGATCCTTTCTTCTCTATTGAGGGCTTATTATGGTCATTATTAGCTTGCGCTTTATCACCGAGATGAGTTGATCTTTGGATGGGCAATCTGGTTGCATCATGCAAGGTGTCTGAGCTTGAAGTTTCTACGGGTCTGGACCCGGTGGAATGGGTCCCTAACTGTGGGATTGAGAGTGAATTAAGGGGATGCTTGACAGTACGTTGCGTATTCACCCCCGCGTTCACTCCGTTATCTCCCCTTAAGCACCCCTCTATATTAGCCACTCTATCTATTAATTTCCCTAACGCTCCCACCACATAGCTATGTAAGTCGGCAATTTTCTTCGAGATTTTTTCTAATTCAAGGGTTTGACCCTCGATTTGCATGTTCACAGTGGATCTCCCAGCGCTAACAGAGCTTCTAAGTACAGCTGTTTTTGATTGTTTGCCCAAATTTTTCCTTTTCTTAGGTAGCGACTTTTTACTTGCGGCTCACCGGACACTTCCCAACAAGATTTACTGCTTGTATCCCCTCCGAGGCATCAGGATTCTTACAACGTTTCGAGGGTGGCTGGGGATCATCCTCAGGGTCACTCACAAATAAAAGATCTGATATCTCCTGAATACACCCATTGTGAGCACCCTGAGCAGTTTGCCCCTCACATACTGTAGTGACAGATATATTGGGAGAGCTAACACGTATATTGCTTGCCGTTAACGTGCCCAGCCTCCCTTGAGTAAGAGTCTCTTCTACAGTATTAATTTGCTCCTCAATGGCCCCCATAGCACCAGTCAAATAGGTCATCAGGGATTTTTGTCCTCCCGTTTTTGGGACTGAGGTGGCTGTGTGGCCCGTCTTCCTTTTACCCATTACTTTGCAGTAACTTGACAGTCAAATGTGAGAGTCAGGAGTCAAAAGCATACACTAGTGACGAAAAATTGTCCGACCCACCTTAGAGGGGTGGCCCAGCCCGGCCTTTGACGGTTTATGACGGGCACAGATGGGCCCGCCCTTGGCCCGGGCTTGTCCCGCGCTGCGGGAGTCCGCAAACCCTTTTATGCGCCGCGGGCACGTTGGCTGTGTCACAGCACCTCCTGGCGCGATGGTCGACGGGGGTTGGAGTCTCTGCTCTCCCCGGAAAAGTGCTTCTGTGCTGTGCAAAATCACAAATAACGGGCATTCAAAATCAGCATACAAGCCTATCACCTAAGCAATAAACTTCTACATGAATATTGATTCAGGCCCTATGCCCTAATGTCATTCGGAGGTTTCAGAAACAAACGAGTTACATAAACAACAGTGAACCATAGTGACCGAATGTAATACTTCAATGTAATACTGCGTGCAAGCAGACGATTCTTGGAAATATGTGACATCTGCAAGCTCATGCTATAAAACCTTCAACAAGAACAATGTCATTTAGAAATAAACAAACATCTCTTGCTGAGCTATGAGCAGCAGAATTATGAACAATGCATGAACAAGATGAGACATACATTTGGAACAAAAGGGCATCAGCGCCTAATTGAAGTATAGTTAGCATAAGCAAAGAAAACACGTTCAGTCATATCAAAACTGTTCCAAAGGCAATAGCTCCATGTCAGTTTACATGTGTAAAGTCGATTATAAATTACTTGCTTAGCACACTATTAATAATGCACATTCTTGATTAATACATAAAGCTCCCACATGCCCATTGACACTGTATTTGCCCATGTTTAGCCCCATATACAACATTACAATATTTTATACCCTGCTTCAAATGTATATGCCCAGTTTGTTTCATATGCCCAGCACCAGTCCCATATGTCTAGTTTTTTATGCATACCTCTAGGTTCCTATCTGCAGGCATGGCCGCATATGCCAACACTTAATTAAAATGCCCTTGCGTTATGACAGTGTCATATGTCCAGATGCAGCAAGAAATATCACAGTAACGCCTCAAAGTCCGAGGCATAACCTCATACGGGTAGGTGCAGTGCTGTATGCCAAAGCAAAAATTCATATGCACAGTTACCTCCTCCATGTGAAGGCACAGCCCCATATGCCAAGGTGTGTTCATGTGTGCCCTCTCAGCCTCATATGCCCTCCCTTGCGCAAATACAGCCCAGTCACATACATCTAAGCACAACATCAAATGCCCAAGTACAGCCTTATACACCACCTGCACGGAGTAGTCAAGAAGAGCAAGGCCATTTCAGGAAAATCTTGAAAATGATGCTGTTGATAGAAGCGTTCCGGAAACCATCTCACTGTAAGGTCATCGTATAAAGACTTTAACTGTTTCTTTTTTTCCAAATGTTTTGACATAGCATTATTGCATTTCATAAACACTTTTTCTTTCATCTTTTAAAACGACTACAACTTTCTTCCCCAACTTCTCCTTCTCCTTTCTCTATTTCCTACTCTCAGAGTCCTGTAAAGTGAAGTTGCCAGTTTTGTGTGAGCACTTTTTAAACTCCTTAAGTGAATACATAAATAAAAACACAAATTCTCAACCTCATTTTGAGGAGGTGCTGCATCCTTTGCCCAGCTATAGCCTCTTGCCACTGAACTACCTCACAAGTCATGATAGAGCCTTCACAGTTTCTGTTGCCCAAATTCAGCCTTAATTGCCCTAGTGCATTGCCATATGCCCAGTGCGAACCCATATGCTCGCATGAAGTATTAGAAAGGGTTTCAGCCTTAAATTCCCAGAAAATATCATATGCCAGAGTCAAGGGTCATATGCCCAATACTGGTTCATTTGTTCAGGCTCGGTCTTAGATGCCAAGTTACTATTTCTTCTACCTGTATTCAGTCTCTTTTGCCCAGTGCAAGCCTCATATGTCCACACCTAGTCTCATGTGCATGGTCTCATATTCATAGCACCTGGCTCATATCTCCAGTTCCAGGCTTACATGGCCAGACACAGTCTCGCTGGAAAAGATACAGCAAAGTATGCCAAGGTTGCGCTTCACATGTCAAATTATAGCCTCATATGTCCAAATAAATCCTGATATGCCCCTTCACTGTCTCGTAGGCTTTTGTGAAGTCCAATTTGCCCAATTACAGGTTTATGCCCCAAACCAACATAATATGTATAGATGTAGTCTCACATGGCGATGTAAACACTCATATATCAGGCAAAGCCTCTGATCCAGCACAGCTAATATAAATTGCTCCTTAGGACACCAATCCAGGTAAAACACTTACACAACCTATTGTCATTTAAAACTTATGTCGGTGGGGCCCATGACACCGCATACATACATTCATTCAATCTCTGGATTACACGCTAAGGAGAATGTGCTGCTGGACGAACGGAATACCTTGTTAAATTTGACAGAATAATAAACATCAAGGTACTCCGCTATTCGGTCGATGGACCAACTAGTAGAATAAGTTGATGGTGATTAAGACCAGCTCAATCACAATTAAAACCTTTAACATTTATAAATCATAAATTTATTAAAGAACCACGGACTCATTTTAAAGTTAGAATATCATTTTATCTAAATTCTTCAATCAAATAAGTGAAATTCTTTATTAAATAAACACATTAAAACATTTAAGAAAAGTTTTTAGGAAAAGTGAAAATTATGCATTACCCTCGGCCATGGGGCGATGACAAGAATGGTTCACCAAAGGAAAGTAAACCTCAGATCACAGAATAGGACTCCCAAACTGACTGACTGTCCCGCTAACCTCCTCGGACGCACCTCCCGGGCAGAATTCCCGCAACAATCTCGTTCCTTCCCCAGTCAAAGTTCAAAGTCCAAAATGACAGAGTCTTTCGCAGCATCAAGGTGGAAAAATGAAAAATAAAGAAGCGGCATGGCAACAACACCAACAGCAACCAACCCACGTAAGAGCAGACTCTCTTATACCCTATTCTCTGGCTTACTACACATAAAAGTTGCAATCCTTAGGGGCAAGAATCACGCAAATTGGTCCATTGGAGGGGTGGTGATGGTCACCTCATCGCCCTCCTTGTTCAAACTGGTTTGGGGACAATAACGCACACAATAAGTCTCATGACTCTGGGGTCAAAAGTAGTCCAACTTGTCCATTCATTTTGTAGCGATCTTTGATGGTCACATATTAGTTCATCCATTGTCACTCGGTTCTTTCCCATCCATTCCCAGGAATACATGCTGAATCACTTGGCACAATTTCCATTGTAGGTCAGATTGACCTTGACATCTCTCACTCCGGGCACAGGCCGCATTCACGTGACTGGATCTCTACACGGATTCTGAACGGAAGCCATCTTTACTTGTCTCACGTGACCTCATCCTCTCCAGCAGCCATTTTCGAAGCATGGCCTAGCAGGCCCGAACGAACTATCATAAGAACAAACACAATCGAAATTAAAACAAAGAAAATAAGCCTTTCTGTTTACCACCCGCCATTCTAAACACCCGTGTTAGGTGTTACCTAGCAGAAGCGACATTTAAAGCCATTTTACTTACCATCTGCATTCTTTGCCACAATACAATTCTACTACGTAACACAAATCATGCAATTCACTCTAATTAGTACGCAAATCACAATACTAAGGTTAATTTAACTTCACATTTGTAAATAGATTAGATTTTGCACAAATTAGCATATTACCCATGTGTAGTGTTTACTAAAAAGGTGCGTTTGTTGGTTAATACATGAAATTCAAACGGTTAGTATCATTAATTATTATGAGGTCATTCATTTCCATGGGGTACAAAATTAATTTGTTTACCCTGTTCCATCAATTCCCCCTTTGGTAATTTTTAACATCACCACAAAAACCTATCCCTACAAAAATTTATCAGATAAATGTTTCTTGTCCACTTGCATTTGTTAGTTTAAACAACCGTGTTCTTTTCATCTTGTCTTTTAGACCTTTTGTACATGTTCTCTTTTAACTCTTCCAATTCTATCTCTCCCATCTCCCGTTCTCTTTCTTTATTTTTCTCATTTTCTCTTTTTACTCTATTTTGTCTTTTTCTTCTTTTAATACACACATATGCTAATCTCAATAATAGCATTATTATTATTACTATTGTGACTGGTATTAACATTTTCCCAATAAGAGAACTGCCTATTTCTGTGAACCATTTCTTCATTGAGGAAAAACTCTTACCAAGTTTCTCCCAAGCACCTTCAACCTCCAGTGGGGCAATTTCTTTATGCAAATCAGTAATGTTCTTTATATACTTCTGTATATTCTCACTTTTGTCTGGAATGTAAGTGCAACAATGTTGTACCTTCAGCATTCCACAGACTCCACCCTCTTTTGCCAAAAGAATGTCAAGGGCAAGTCGATTTTGCATTACCATAGCTCTCATGGCAACCATTTCAGTATTTACAATCAAGAACCCTCCAGCAGTATTCGTTGATAAACGATCCACTACTGTAGACAATTTCCGAATCTTGTATGCATTCAAGGATATACCCACTGCTGGTATCAATGCTCCAAAAATGTCACCTATTATTTCTGAGAAGCTTTCCTCCTACGGGTTAATGGTTTACCTATCTCGTGAATTCCTTTCGTTCCCCTTTCCACGTGAAAAATCTTTGGAAAGACCAGGCCTAGATAACATGTTCCGTACCAATGGTCAGGCAACCTATAATAAGCTCTATTTCCGCAAATATAATAGATCCCTGGAATACTGGATCTTTTCCTCCT
The DNA here is from genome assembly GCA_963921515.1 of Calotriton arnoldi. Lineage (NCBI taxonomy): Eukaryota > Metazoa > Chordata > Amphibia > Caudata > Salamandridae > Calotriton > Calotriton arnoldi. The sequence goes on along the minus strand of CAWUFW010020461.1, from coordinate 85,109 downwards.
TTAAATCCCCATCCCCCTAGAATTTTGTATGTATCTCGGCACTCACTAGAACCCACGAAATAGTTATCATACATAGTGTTATCTCTACTAATACACAATTTTCCCTGTTGGGGCCAATCTAGAACCATAGCTGCATTTGTTTCACCTTTGTCGTATCTTCTCTCTTCAAACGCCCAAGGTGGGGTTTTTGTCTTTTCTCCTGCTACCTTTCTTTGAAACTTAACTCTTCTGCCTTCTACCAGGTCTAAGAAAATCTTTTCTTCTTTTCTTAACTCACAAGTAAGATTATATCTAAATGTATATTCTAATGTTAATTCTTTTGTTTCTAAGAAAAACTCTCCAAAAACCTTTGCAACTTTTACCTTATTTAATTCAGGGATTACGGGAATTTGAGCAAAAATAGCATCTATGTCAGTGTAGTAATACTCTAATTTACCTGTTTTATAAAATAAGCTAGCTAAAACGCTACAAGTTATTCCATACGTCAAAGGAAGGTGATGATATGTAACACCTTCTGTTACAGACGCGGGTAACTGCATACAGACATAACAATCTCTCACATCCATTGTTTCCACATATTCGTATAAAAGTTTCGTGAAGACATTCTTGGAGAAATCAGTTATTGACTTATCCCTATGAAAATCAGTACTATCCACTAATGTTGCAGTGTTCTTTATGTTAGCTTTCTTGTCACTATTCGTGTCATTCACTATTACAGATGTATTTTCTACAACTATCCTAAGTGGAATTATTATTGCTAAAATAAACCAGATAAGCATTAGCAAACCTGTACAATAAAAACACATCCTACACCATCTACGTAAAAACTCACATCTAGATCTTCTATTCTCAGTGTCTACCATGTTGTAATACTATCTGGTTATATGTACAGAAATGTGTTTCCACACCTCAAATGACGTAGTGTTGATTAAGATCAACTGCCTTTTGGCACACCTTTCGGTTTCTCAGGAATCTTTCTTTGACTTTATCAGTTTGTATGTCTAGTCCGGTTTTCTTTCTTTGTCTTTCAGGTTTGGTGCAATTCACTCTCACCCACTTGTTCACAGTCTTTGTCTGGGATTTCGTGACTGCTATCCACTTCTTTAATGTCGGTCAGTGCTATGTATAGCCATTCAGGTGACTTATATTTCAAGTTAGGTCTTTTCACTCTTTTTGGTCTCTGCAACTGTCTTTCACTTAGTTTTCTTTCTGACTTGTGATTTCATTTACTTGTTCCGCATTATCTTTGTTCAAATTTATTATTTTATATCTCAGTCTTTTAATTTCGTTGGGCCAATTGTCTCCTTTTCTTGGCCTTTTCAGTTCACTTTCTTTTTCTTCTCGTTCTGCTCTCCAGGTTCTCTTTCTTCAGATTCTGTCTCAGACCTCACTTCACTTCCTCTAATTTTGAACTTTATGATCTGTCTCTTTATCTGAATCCGAATCTTCTGGCGTTTCTTCTGTTTGAAAATTCGATTCTAACCCTCCTCATGTTTCTTCCGCACTTTCCCCAATCTCTCTATCTGAATCTAAATTTCCCTGTGTTTTTTTTTTTGTCCTCATCTCACCAATAAGCTTCTGCAGATGTTAGTAAAAGCCGTCATTACCAACTGGGTGCCCTACGGCTTACTGCACTTGCTTAGGTCAGCCTGACCAGCCCCATTTGATGAAGGCTTGGTGTAATCATTGGACCGGAGGAAGCCAACTGGAACTATATTAATCTCAGGTCTCGGCCCCAGCTCATTAGAGGCTGCCAGATGTTTGTCATACTTTCCCCAGTTCCGTTCGGATCTAAACGAGCCATGGCAAACGTGGCTTTAAGCCAGTCCTCACATTTCGGGGGGCCGTGGATCTTTCCACTTCATGCAGATCTCTCTCCGGGCGAGTAACACCAAATATAGCAACAACCCTCTATGAATCTGCGATAAATTCAAACTAAACAATCCATCCTCTCCAAAGATTACTAGTGAAGCATTAACCTTGATGTTGACTTTAAAAATGCCACAAACGGTGTCTCCCACCCCCTTCCAAAAAGTTCCAAGTTCTGAACATTCATAGAAGATATGGATATCATTAGCATTGGGAGTCTTACACCCAGGACATTTTGGGTTGGATAATGGGGCGAACTTGGCTATTTTGGCAGGAGTATAATAAAGTCTATTAATGACGAAAAAATTCTTCTTCTTTAAGCTGGCCGGTTTGATAAATTTATAAAGTAGTTTCAAAGAAGGCTCATACAGATCTGCAATGTTAGACTCGAAGGGGGACTGATTCCAGACTGTGTTTTGCGGGGGAAGTTCCAGATCTTCTGCATCCAAGAACTTCCTATACCAGGTAGAGATCTCTTTCTTTCTTAGATGTACTGACTGAAGGGACTGCTCCGTTTCCCAGTCTCCTCTTATATCACCCTTTTCCGCTTCAAACCAGGATACAAGTTGTATATACTTAAACCTGGAAAAGTCAGTTCCAATCTTAGCCCTTAATACCTCCCAAGGGTGGATTCCTTCAACAGCTAACAGATCTGACCAGATGGTGATACCTGCTTTCTTAATTGGTATAGCCAAACTATCCTTAAGACAAAGCGGGGTCCCGGGGGAGTCCCATATAGGTGCGAAATCTGAGTAATACCCAATCCCCCATCTGCATCTTACTTTGTACCAAGTTTCCAAGGCGGCCTTAAGGACCTTCAGGCGAACTCGTTTAAAAAACCTTGGGGCCCCAAACTTGTACAGAAAACCTTCTCCACCGCCTCCACCCTCCATCGTGGCCATTTCACCCAACAACCTCCCCCACGACGTCTCCTCCGGTTTTGAGAGTAACATCCGGATGCTTTTAAATTGAAAAGTGACCGAATACCAACCAATGTCCGGGAGAGCCAACCCCCCTTTAATGAGCCTACGCCTCAGTTTCTTCCATGACAACCTTGCTCCTTTGTCTCCCCATATGAAGCTCCCAATCTTACTTTGAATCTTACAGATACTCTTGCTGGGAAAAACCAAGGGGACTGCACTAAACAAGTAGGTCAGCTTGGGGAGGATAACCATCTTCACCAAGTTAACCTTTCCAAAGATTGTCAGAGGAAGATTCCTCCATCTGGCAAAGAGACGATCTATTTCTTTGATGATTTTATTCAAATTAATCTGGGGGATTTTATCCAGCTCTTTAACAATATGGATGCCCAAATATTTTAGCTCTTTACTTATAGTGCCCTCCCATTGGTCTATATTCCAGCACATCACCTCTGTTTTAGAAGTATTGGCTAGATAGCCCGAGAAAGAGTCAAATTCTTCCATGAGGGCTTCAACCCGTGGTATGACCGCCCTGGGGTTGCTGGTATATAACAGCAAGTCGTCAGCGTACAAGGCTAGCTTACACTGATAGAGTTGAGATTTAAAAGGGTAAATTAAGTCATCTAATCTAATAGCTTGAGCTAATGGCTCGATATAAATATTGAACAGCAAAGGGGAAATAGGACAACCCTGTCTTGTTCCCCTCTGAATGTTAAAGCTGGAAGTCAACATGCCATTCAGCAGGATCCTTGCGGAGGCTCCCTGATAACATTTCCGCAGAGTCTGAATAAAAATAGGGCCAAAGCCCATTACACCAAGAACTTCCCAGAGGGACACCCAACAGACTCTGTCGAATGCCTTGGCTGCATACAAGGCCACTATGGCCAAGGGATCTGATCTTGCTATGGCCAAGTCAATGTTACCAATCAACAGTTGTGTCTGCTCCTGAATATATCTCCCTGGTATAAAGCCCTTCTGATCGATATTAACCAAATTAGGGACCAGTTTGGCCAATCTCCCCGCCAGAATACCCATAAAGATCTTATAGTCAGCGTTCAGCAGGGAGATTGGTCGATAGGAATCAGCTTTAAGGGGGTCCTTCCCAGGTTTCAGGATTAATACGATGGTTGCTTCCTTCCAAGACCTGGGAACCTGACCCATCGGACTATACACCGAATTAATCAGGGTACCCAGTGCCGGGGCCAATTTGTCCGATAAAAGTTTATAGACTTCATTTGGAAGCGCATCCATACCCGCAGCTTTATTATTTTTACATTTATTTATTTGATCTTTAATTTCTTCTAGGGTAATAGGGGCATCTAGACTATCACGGCTGTCATCCGTTAAGGTTGACAAAGATTTCCCTCTCAGCCAAATTTGTATACAATCAGGGGAAGGACCCAAATCCTCTTTGTAAAGTTCCGAGAAGAGGGAGAGAAGGCAGGCTTGCATGTCCTCTAAACTGCTTGACTTTTCTCCGTGATTATTTATGATCAGTTCATTGATATTATTCTTTGAACGATCCACTCTAGCTTTCCATGCTAATAGAGCGCCTGCCTTCTCCCCATACTCGAAACTTTGCATATTTTTAGTGAGCCATTGGGTCCTGCACTTCTGATCCAATTTACCCCTATACTCCTGCCGAGCACCTTCCAGTTCTCCCTGTACTTGTGCCAACCTTCCTGGACTCCCGTGGCTGAGTCGATTTCGCTCCGCCTCTAACTGAAGGATTTTCCCCTCGATGGTGTATAGCTCCCGGGCCTCAGCCATATTCTTCGAGCATATTAGGCCATCTAGCCTGCCCCTCAGGTTGGCCTTAAAGGCGTCCCAGACAAAATCCATGGTCGTCGAACCAATATTTAATAAAAATAGTCTAGGGAGGATAATTTAATGGCCCGGATAATCTCGGGGTCCGACAGCATAGTTCTATTGAGCGTCCATCTGGGTTGTAGCATATGTCTCTTCCTTAAATAGGAGAATGACACCGGCGCGTGGTCAGAAGGGTGACTTGGTAGTACCGAAATCCCCGTCAAACCAGGCTAGACCTGTCAATTAAGATATAGTCAATCCTGGATGAGTGACGATGCTTCTTACTGTAAAACGTAAACCCCTGAGAGTCCCTCATCTTTGCCCTCCAAACATCCACCAGGTCCAGGTCATGCAGCAAATTCTTCATAGCTCGACGGACCCGTTGGGCCCCTATATAGTGGCTCTGATTTGACCTGTCTTTTAGTGGATCAAGGAGGACATTAAAATCACCTCCGATAATCAGGGGGGGGCTACAACTGTTAATTTAGATTGCAACTTACAAATATAAGTCTGATCATCAACATTAGGTCCATAAAATGAGGCACACACTAGTTCTAAACTTCCGAAATCCAACTGTGCCACTCTCCACCTCCCTGTCTGGTCGGTCTGCACAGATTTCTTAGAGCAAGAGGCCCCCTGCTTAATCAAAATTGCTACACCTCTATTGTTGATTGTTTGCTGAGAGGAACAGTAATATTTTATCCAGGGGATTCTGGAAAATATTGTACGACACTCTGCAAAGCTTAAGTGCATCTCCTGAATGAGACAAATTTGGACAGAAGAGAGTTCTAAATATTTCAGTACCAGCCTTTGTCTGCGCGGGCATCTTAACCCATTCACGTTCCATGTGATGAAATTAACCTCACTATCCCTTAGGGGAGTTCCTGTCATCAACTTGTGAACACTCAGTGCAAAACAAACGGACAATTCTTAGTTTAGAGATGAGGTATTTTTTCAGATTTTTTCCCACTGCTCCCCACCCGGTGCACCCCGCCCCTCTCCCCCCCTCCCACCCTGTGACCTCCTTCCCCATGGGAACCCTCCCTTCCATTAGGCAGAGCCTATTCGATCTCCACTCCCTCGGGCATTATAGAATAAACAATTACTAACTTTTAAATCTAAGGTCTTGCTGGCTAGGGGGCTACATAACTTCAATGCCCTCCCTCCCTACCCTTTTTGATCTTAACGATTAATGCATCCACCTCCTCAGTCGTACGAAGCTGATGCATATGGTTATTCCACATTACACGTAATGACGCAGGAAACCTCAACTGTGCCCTGGCCCCCAGTCCATTTAACTCCTCTAACCTCGTCCCCAGCTCCCATTGTTTTGTTGCCATAATGTGGGAAATATCAGATCTTATGAAGAAGGAGAAGGGATTTAGACCAGTAGAGTTTAGAGTGCCTTCCCTGAGAGTTGAGGTTAAAATTAGCTCTTTGACAGTGTATGACAAAAAGTTAACCAGAATCTTCCTAGGTTTTTGTTTGGCTAGATTCTTCTTGAACGGATCACGGTGCACCCTCTGTACTTCGTGCATAAGGTCTATACTGGGCGAGTTCTTCAACACTGTTTCCTTTAACAGGGATATCACAAACCCCTTTATATCCGTCCCCTCAAGGGCTTCAGGGATGTTTAAAAGCCTCAGGTTGTTCTTCCTCGAATGGTTTTCCAAACGTTCTAGGTCGTCTTTTAGCTCTTTATTCTGGGACGTTAACTTTGCCAAGTCCACTGAGGTAGTATGCATAGCTTACTTGATTTTAGGGATCTCCAACTATATTGCGTCGGTTCTTAGTGTCACTTCCTCCAATTTCTGAGCCAAAACCTCACAGGATGCTTGGATGGCAGCCTGATTCGCCTCTGAGACAGTGAACCTACTTGTCATCTCAGCCTGGTTCGTCTCCGACACAGTGAACCTACTTGACATTTCGTCTTTAAGAGCCAGTAATATATCTGCCAGTGAACGGGTCATAGTACCTGAAACTGCACAGTCATTGGGAACATTCGGCTGAAGTTCCTAGTTGTCTTGAGAAGCCAAGACAGTAAATCTATTTGAAAGACTTACTACAGGTTGGATGATAGGAGGTGGACCCTCAGAGCTCTCAACTAGATCCTTCAGGGAGTCCGGTGGTCTTGACTCCTTCATGTTGCTTTGCGAGGTTGTCAGCATGACATTTGGCACTACAATTGTCTCATCGAGAGGCTTACTTATGGGGGTATCCGGAGGGTCCCCTGAATGCAACCTACAGGGACTATGTGAACTATGTGGCCTATGAGAACCCACCAAAGGACTGTCCTGTTCAACATCCTGTTCAACAACCTGTTCAGCATCCTTTTTGGGGTCACGGGTAGTTGAAGAAGACATAACCTTATAGTATGTTTTCAGTGAGGGAGTTATTTTCACTTTAAAAGGCGATGCTTTCTTACCCCTACCCCTACCCCTGCCCACCTCTTTCCCCTTGATGGCAGTTCCGTGCTCGATTACACCCCCTTTCAGCCTACTCTGCTTTGCTGACACTCTGACTTCTAAGACAGGGGGGGAGACTCTGGAGGGCAAGATAGGCTGAGTAATATCTATGTTGGAAGAAGAATGGGCTGCTCTGGCTCTCAGGGTATATCTGCTGACTTTTGGTGGTGAAATACCCACTTTCAGGCCATCGCTTGTCTCCATGCAGTTGAAGAATGCCTCTTCTTTCTCAGGTGACCGGGAAATCACAAAGGTCCTCTTTTGATAAAACAAAGAGCCACTGTCGATGGAACTATCTGAGGATAAAACATACTCCCCCTTACCTCTTTTCCAAACAGCAACGTTAACCTCCTCGTTCGAGTTGGAACACGAACGCCCTACCTGGGGACCAAACTCGACCACCCCTTCTGCTCCAGTCCTGAAGCTCATGTAGGCGCCGGTGCAGGTGCTGACCCTGCCTCCGGTGTTCCGGAGCAGAAAGCAGGTGGTATCGCGGCGCTGCCGCTCACGCGCCGCACCTTCCCATCGCTAGTCCCCGAACACCAACGAGCCGCTGCAAAGGTCCGGAGCCATCAACTATGCTGAGCCTTGAGGGGGGGTCACTGCCCAAAACGACACATCGAGGTAGGAGTGGAGGGAGGAGGGCACTCAACTCAGCGCCAGGATAGCAGGACCCCGCCAGCAAGAACCATTAGGGAGCCCGAGGGAGCAGGACCACGGCCGTTTAGCTAGCGGCCGCCATGTTCCCTCTAGTCAATTTCCCTGTGTTTCTTCTGCTTGTAGTTCTGACCCTACTACTCCTCATTTTTCTTCCGCACTTTCCCCAATCTCTCTATCTAAATCTAAATTTTCTTCAGTTATCTCAACGATCTCTGGAGGAATTTTCCCAAAGCTTGTACTTGGCTGTTCACTGTCGCTGTTTCTTAGTTCGGTTTTTCCAGTTTCAATGTCAGTTCTTTTGTTTCCTAATTTTTCCTTTTGTCTTTCACTGGATTCAGGTTGGTCTGTTTCAGATGCCGAACTGGTATCCGATGTCTCCAGATGTCGACTTACAGGTCGAGCTTCAGGATCTGGAACTCTGATGGTATGACTGGCATGAACCCAATTTTTCACACCTGCACACTTTACAGCAGTTGTTGTCACCAGGATCACTTGACGTGGCTTATCCCAGCGAGGAACCAAGAGGTTTCTTCTTCTGTGGACTTTAATGCGGACCCAGTCTCCTGGACTCAAATCATGAGCTGGTTTTCTTTCAAGAGTGGTCGCATCCGGTCCAACCTGATGAAACACAGAATGCACCACATCAGCCAATGCTTTGCAATAGTCCAATACGAGATCATCAGTTAGAGTCAGCAGTTTGTTGACAGGTACGTGTGCTTGTCTCATTGCTCGTCCCATGATTATTTCATGAGGACTCAGACCTGTTTTTCTGTCAGGTATGCTTCTGATGCTCATCAGCACCAATGGCAGGGCATCGGGCCATTTGAGTCCTGTGGCTTGACACATTTTCCCTAACCTATTCTTTATTGTTCCATTTACTTGCTCTACCACTCCAGAAGCCTCTGGTCTGTAAGCACAGTGCAGCTTTTGTTAAATGTCAAGTGCTTCACATATCAGTTGGATTATTTTATTCTGGAAATGTGTTCCTCTATCTGTTTCGATCGTTACTGGAAAGCCATATCTAGGAATGAATTCTCTTAGCAGGAGCTTAGCCACAGTAACTCCATCATTCCTTCTTGTCGGATAGGCCTCCACCCAACGAGAAAACAAACAGACGACCACCAGGACATACCTCAATCTATTGCTTGGGGGCATTTCAATAAAATCTAGTTGCATTCTGGTAAAAGGACCTCCTTCGCGTCCTATTGTTCCCAAACTCACTACTGTCTTCCTTCCAGGATTTATTTGTTGGCATGTAAGACATCTTTGACAAAGACTTTCAGCTATAGCCCTAAATTTTGGGTTGTACCAGGTCTGTCTGAAAAGTCTTATCATGGCATCCCTGCCAATGTGTGCCTGCCCATGGTACATCCGTGCCATATTAGAGATCATGCTATCAGGCATAACTGGTCTTTCATCTCTATAAACCCAGACTTCATCTTCCTCTCTTTGTCTGCAACCTGCTTTTATCCAACCATCTTTCTCCTCATCATCTGCTTCTTCCTGCAATTGTTTTACCTCATCCCAGGTTTCAATTATGTTAGTAAACAGCAAGGGACATGAAACATTCTCTTTTTCCCTTCTTCTATTCATTGAAGTCATGTTTCTGGCACAATATTGAGCTAATTCGTCAGCAAATTTGTTACCCACTGCAATATAATCGGTTCCGTTTTTGTATGCAGCGCATTTTACCACACTAAAATCTGTTTAGGTAGCTGTATCGCCTCAAGCAACTTCTTCACAAACTCACCATTCCTAATAGGAGATCCTGCAGAAGTCAGGAATCCCCTCTGGGACCAGATCTGTCCAAAATTGTGGACCACTCCGAAGCCATACTGGCTATCCGTGATCACCGTAATTCGGAAGTTCTTTCCCAGTTTGCACGCTCGAATCAGAGCAATTAGTTCAGCAACTTGGGCTGAACGTATTCCTCTCAAACAGGATGCTTCCATTATGGTTGCCACCGTACATACAGCATACGCAGCACTTAAAACTCCTTCACTTGTTCTCAGGCATGATCCGTCCACAAACATCACATAATCTGATTCTTTTAATGGTTCATCTCTGATATCAGGGCGAGGCTTTGTGCAAAATTCAAGCACATCCAAACACTTATGATCAACATCGTCTTTGACTTCTACATTTACTTCATCTGGCAATGAAGTTGAAGGATTCACACTCGTGCATCTTACAATGGTTACATTGTCTGCACCCAAAATAACTTTTTCATACCTAGTCAGCCGACTATGTGTCATGAATTGGGTTTTGTTCGGGTCAGAAGGATTTCAACGGAGTGTGGGGCATATACTCTCAGAGGATATCCCATCACAATGCCTTCACTCTGTTCCAGACTCACACAAGTAGCAGCTACTGCTTTCAGACATTCAGGCAAAGCCTTTGCTACTGGGTCTAAAACAGCTGAAAAATAGGCAATTGGTCTTTTCATTTTTCCATGCCTTTGCACTAATACTGAAAGTGCATATCCGTCTCTCTCACTACAATACAGCTCAAATTCTTTTTCATAATCAGGCATTCCCAATGCTGGTGCCTCACACAAACTTGTTTTCAGTTCCTTGAAAGCCTTCATTTCCTCCTCATCCAATTCAATCGGATCTTTGACATCCCTCTTTGTAAATCGCTGTAAAGGTTTCGCAATCAATGAAAATCCACTTATCCACTGTCGACAATAACCAACCATTCCAAGGAACATTCTCACCTCTCTCTGCGTCATTGGGGCTCTCATTCCTTGGATAATCCTTATTCTTTCTGTCGTCACCTTTCGCATCCCTTTCTCAATCTTATGACCTAGGTACTGTACCTCCTGTTGACAAAATTGCAGTTTTGATGGAGACACCTTATGTCCTCCTTCTGCCAAATGATTCAATAAAGCAATTGTATCCGTAACACATGCTTCTCTGGTCTTTGATGCCACTAATAGGTCATCAATATATTGGACCGTCACAGATTTTTCAGGCATTTTTAAATCTTCTAATGATTTCTTCAGAATCTGATTAAAGATTGAAGGACTTTCAGTGTACCCTTGAGGAATTCGGCACCAGGCCAAGATACGCTCTCCGAACCGGAACGCAAATAATGGCTGGCTGTCAGGGTGCAATGGAATAGAAAAGAATGCATGGCACAAATCAATAACTGTGTACCATTCTGCATCATGTGGAATCGGATACAGTATTACAGCGGGGTTTGGCACAATTGGGCAGCAAGGAATAACAATCTTATTTACCTTTCTCAAGTCTTGCACTATCCTATATGTTCCATTCGGCTTCTTCAATCCCATTATAGGAGAATTACAGGGGCTACTCATTATTTCTCTCAAAATTCCTTGTTCAATCATCTTATTAACTACAGGTGTTATTCCTTCAATAATTTCTGGCGTTAATTTGTACTGCAGGGTATTTGGGTAATTTGTTCCTTCCCTTACAGTAATTTTTACAGGATCAACTCCTCTCATTAGTCCAATATCTTCGTCTGTGAAATCCCATACATCAGACCTGACTATTCCTTTCAATTCAATAGGGATTTTCTCTGCATCAAACACAGGAAACATGTCATTCACTCCTGGTTCTAGTTCTGCCATTGTCATTTTATACAGGACATCCTCATCTGGTGTCTGGAAAGCAATACCATCTGGGGTACAGTAGATGATACAATTCATTTTGCAAAGTAGATCGCGTCCTAATAAATTTACAGGACTGCAATCACAAACCACAAAGCGATGCATCTCTTTGAATGGTCCAACTTTTACCTCAACTGGTTTTGTAAGAGGGGTTTTAATCTGCCTGTTCGAAACACCTACAACTTGGATATATTCTCCTGAGATAGGAAGGTTTGGAATTTCCACTGATCTAACAGTAGAACGGGTAGCTCCAGTGTCCACAAGGAATGTAACATTTACACCATTCACTTTTCCATCCACAAATGGACCTGACTGATCTACCTCTAGAGTTGCACCAAGCACGCACTCTTCTTCCTCTCCTAGGCACCGTCATAAACTTTCCTCCGATTCATCTCCATCCTGCCGTAACCAATACTGCGAAACTGCAGCTGCCCGCGGCAGTTTTGTTACCTGCTCTCCTCCGTAGAATCCTGCCTCTGCACTGTATCTCTGAGGATTTACACTCTTTGGAAGAGGTGGTTGCGGCACCTGACACTGTTGAGTAACTACCTGCGGCTGTTGCATCTGTTGGTAACTCACCTCATTCTGCACCTGTGGATTTAATGGTTGATTTTCTGTATTAGCTTTTGGAGGAAATTTACACTCGTTTCTCCAATGTCCTAATTTTCCGCAATTATGACATGGCCATTTCTTTTTAGCCTCTTCTATACTCATTTGACCTTTTCCCTTACCAATATTCGGTTTGGATTTAGTCTGCCCTGCATCACTAGACTGATTATTCATCTGAGCTTCTTGCTTTTCTGCAACCTTTACTTGTGCCTACATTGCCTTTTCCTTGAGTTTACGCTGTCTACATTCAATATCGTCACTACAATATTTTGCATACCTTAGTACTTCATCTACGGTGCTATTCTGCCAACACAACATATGCTGCTTAATCATTTCACTTATCTCAGGTCTCAAGCCATACATGAATCTATACACAAAATGACTCATGTCTTTTTCACTTAAGTTCTCGTAACCACTGTACTGTTTAAAGACTAAAAGCAGTCTCTCATAGTAAGCATGTACAGATTCCTTACTCTCCTGTGTTGTTCAATCAATCTTTACCCAGTCCGTTTCTTTTGGTGGGATTTTATTTTTCAGAAACGTGATTGCCTGTTCATATTTTCTCATTACTTCTGAACCTGGGGCTCCCGTTTTTGCATCTCTAGGATATTCTTCCTTCGGCCAGTCAATTGTAATTTTACACTCTGTCCATAAATCTGATGGTACAACAATTTCAAACAATCCATCCAAATCTTCTCACAACACTTTTGAAACTTTTACAAATCTTTCTACCTGTCTATACCATTCTACAGGTTTCTCTCTCAATCTTGGAAAGTCATTTGTAAATGACAATATATCTTGTCTGGACCATGGGACATGTACATAGCTTCCTCCTGGAGTTTCCCTCATTGGACACTCCATTACTATCGGTTCTTTCTCTTTCACCGGAAAAGCCAATGAAGCTTTATCAGTCGTCCCCTCCTTTCTTCTTATCCACCTGCTTCTCCACCTGTCCACATCTCCCCATTTTCTCAATAACACAATCAGTTCCTTTATCTGTGTTAACCGTCCTGAAGTGTTCAGATTTTCTATATCCTTTTCACTAAAATCTACCCTGTACGGTTTCTGCAATCCTCTGATTTTTCCAAACTCTACTCCTAGTTCGTTCGCTGTTTCTTCCAATTTTTCATGCAAGTTCCTAGCTCTCCAAGTAACGCTTTTACACATAAACATTAACTCGTCATCTTGGTAGGACTTCAACCGATCTGTACCAATAGTTCCTAGAATCAATTCCTCCATATCTATTTTTAATCTGATAACATCCAAAGGTTGTGGTTCAGCATCTTTCTTCTGTAAGTTCCTCACCCATTCATTTAATTCTTCTGCAGTCGGACCCACAGGGGTTTTATTTACTTCTGCCCAACTTGTAATTCTCTCTGGGGTCTCAGTTGCTGACTCGGTTCCCATAGGAATCTTATTTATCTGACTCTCATTGTTTGTCAAATTTGTAGGTGGACTCGACCTACATGAACCAACAGAATCTCTTGCCTCTCTATTTTCTGGAATTATCCCTTCTCTTACTTTTTGCATACTAGAGTTCAATGGAATTGTCAGGGAATGCTCATCTATTCTTTGATTTTCAAATACCGGAATTACTGGCCCTATCGTCACTGGCACAGCTTCCATATTCTTTGTTAGTTCTCTTATCTTTTCAGTCAACTCTCTTGTAGTTCTGGCTAATTCAGTTGTATTACCATTATCATGCTTCACATTCTGTGGTGTTTCTAATTTATCGAATGACCTATTTATTTCAGAATTTTGTTCAGGGCTTTGATTTCTTACAGTTTCCATTGGCGGTGCATTTGGAGTCACCACCGCAGAATTCTGTTGATATGGTGGGGGTCTTTTATTTAAAATGTCCTCCAGCAACTCATCCTCTGTGTCGCTAACTCCATACCCATACCTTTCTGTTACTGCATGCTTCCTTTTCTCCGTACACTTTCTCCCTGTAATCTCTTCAACTGTTCTGACAGGAAACAAACCATCCGTCATGTTAGCATACCGCCATCGTCTCATCCTGTCTTCATGATTCAATCCCCATACTCTTCCATGGACTAAACTATAATTCTTTGCACCTCTGTGTCTTTCCCTTTCATACATCTCATCTTCCCATTCACCTAAAGCTTCGAACTGTGTCGGTCTAGGTCTCGGTTCAAGTTTCATCATCTTTTCTCTCAAATTTCGAAGTACAGCTGTGCTAAATGAACCATTTTCTGGAAATGCCAATACTCTATCGCCTTGGGTATATTTCGCCCAATTTTCCAACCAAATACATGTATTATAGCCATATTTCAACATCATATGAGATGCTGGCGTTTTCCTTCCCTAGTCACAACCTTCTTGTCTTTCTTTGAAAACATTTTTAATCTTCGCAAACCATGACGGTTTCTCTCTGCCATACTCATAATAAGCCATATTTCACTGTTCTTTTTCTCAAAACAAATACATGAAATTCTTCACCACTCTGTTCTTTCTACTGCTCGGCTATTCGGACCTATCCCAGCGCGTCTCACACCAACGCACCAATCCGAAAGCTTTACGTCACTCTCACACTAACCAATACCACCGCGTCTTCACACTAACGCACCAATCAGGAAGCTCTTCGCTCTTCCACAACTGGCCAATACCAGTGCGGTCTTTGTTGACGTCAGTCCTACTCCTGTCTCTACTGACCCCTCCTTTACAAAAATTATCGGCAGTTTTCTTAACTTTGCTTTTCAACAAAAATGGATTAGTTACAACGTACAACACATTACCATTGTCTGTTTCTCTAACCAAAGAGATAGTTTTATCTAATTCACAAGAATACTGTTTCGTTCGATAAGTGTAGCACTTTTCTCTACCTTACCCTTCTCTCAAGCAAGAGGTAAACCCGTTTCTCTGGGGATAAAACACATGTGGAGACTACACTGCTCCTGAGAATTAAGGCCAAAGTTTCACAAGAAAACCTGTTGCTATTTCACTCAAATGCAATTCATGCGTGAAATGTCCCTAACATAACACAATCCAGTGTTATCACCAATTTGAAATCAGACAATGCACAATTCCGTGTGACTTCTCTTGCCACACGTGTCCACTTCCTACTTCCCGGAAGCTTCAAAATTCCGACTTACACATAACATAATACAAACTTGACATAAAGTGTTAGACATGAAAAATCAATAAATCAGTAATCAATAATCACCAAACTAGTCTATAGAAACCATAACTCTGCTACCAAGAAATCTGATCCAGGGCGGCTAATATAAATTGCTCCTTAGGACACCAATCCAGGTAAAACACTTACACAACCTATTGTCATTTAAAACTTATGTCGGTGGGGCCCATGACACCGCATACATACATTCATTCAATCTCTGGATTACACGCTAAGGAGAATGTGCTGCTGGACGAACGGAATACCTTGTTAAATTTGACAGAATAATAAACATCAAAGTACTCCGCTATTCGGTCGATGGACCAACTAGTAGAATAAGTTGATGGTGATTAAGACCAGCTCAATCACAATTAAAACCTTTAACATTTATAAATCATAAATTTATTAAAGAACCACAGACTCATTTTAAAGTTAGAATATAATTTTATCTAAATTCTTCAATCAAATAAGTGAAATTCTTTATTAAACAAACACATTAAAACATTTAAGAAAAGTTTTTAGGAAAAGTGAAAATTATGCATTACCCTCGGCCATGGGGCGATGACAAGAATGGTTCACCAAAGATAAGTAAACCGCAGATCACAGAATAGGACTCCCAAACTGACTGACTGTCCCGCTAACCTCCTCGGACGCACCTCCCGGGCAGAATTCCCGCAACGATCTCGTTCCTTCCCCAGTCAAAGTTCAAAGTCCAAAATGACAGAGTCTTTCGCAGCATCAAGGTGGAAAAATGAAAAATAAAGAAGCGGCATGGCAACAACACCAACAGCAACCAACCCACGTAAGAGCAGACTCTCTTATACCCTATTCTCTGGCTTACTACACATAAAAGTTGCAATCCTTAGGGGCAAGAATCACGCTAATTGGTCCATTGGAGGGGTGGTGATGGTCACCTCATCGCCCTCCTTGTTCAAACTGGTTTGGGGACAATAACGCACACAATAGGTCTCATGACTCTGGGGTCAAAAGTAGTCCAACTTGTCCATTCATTTTGTAGCGATCTTTGATGGTCACATATTAGTTCATCCATTGTCACTCGGTTCTTTCCCATCCATTCCCAGGAATACATGCTGAATCACTAGGCACAATTTCCATTGTAGGTCAGATTGACCTTGACATCTCTCACTCCGGGCACAGGCCGCATTCACGTAACTGGATCTCTACACGGATTCTGCACGGAAGCCATCTTTACTTGTCTCACGTGACCTCATCCTCTCCAGCAGCCATTGTCGAAGCATGGCCTAGCAGGCCCGAACGAACAATCATAAGAACAAACACAACCAAAATTAAAACAAAGAAAATAAGCCTTTCTGTTTACCACCCGCCATTCTAAAGACCCGTGTTAGGTGTTACCTAGCAGAAGCGACATTTAAAGCCATTTTACTTACCATCTGCATTCTTTGCCGCAATACAATTCTACTACGTAACACAAATCATGCAATTCACTCTAATTAGTACGCAAATCACAATACTAAGGTTAATTTAACTTCACATTTGTAAATAGATTAGATTTTGCACAAATTAGCATATTACCCATGTGTAGTGTTTACTAAAAAGGTGCGTTGGTTGGTTAATACATGAAATTCAAACGGTTAGTATCATTAATTATTATGAGGTCATTAATTTTCAATGGGTACAAAATTAATTTGTTTACCCTGCTCCATCACCTCATATACTGAAATTCCAACTTAGAAGCCAAAGGAAAGCCATTTATGGTCATATTCTATCTAATATGTCCAAGTATTGACTCAAATGCCAAGGGAACCCTCAAGTCCAATTTAAGGACTCATCTGCTAAGGCACAGCTTTATATACCTCACTACGGTCTTACAAGTAAGTATTAGTATGCCCTAATTTCCCCAACTACTGTCTCACGTGGTGAAGAAATGTGTCAGGTGGCTAAGTGCACCTTTTTAGATGCTTAGGGCTAGGATTACTCCTCGCACTCCCTTCCTTCACCTAGGCTATATTCTCACATAGGGAGCTCTTGTCCACAAATGTGGGTGGGCCTAATACGCTTGTTGATGCAAATTTTATTTGCTAGCAAAATGCTTTTATTAATAATGTGCAAACCTTAAGTTTAAGCAAAACATATTCTAAAATGCAAAATTTGTAGTGGATAATCATACTTAAATGTTATAGGCCTGAACATAAATTAAAACGTTGGTTTAAGTTAGCCTAACTGTTGATGCCATGCTAACTGTAAAAATAATGCAGTAACACTCAAACGTCTGTTTTTCAAATTGAATAGTTGTTTGCACACAATGTTTTTTTCTTTGTTTCAAATGCCATTCTTTTCCAGAAGCCTTCTGTTAGGAGGTGAATAGGTGTTTGTTATGTATTAGACAACTGATAGTGAGTTCTCACTGAGAGAAGAGGAGGTGACTGGAACAATGATTCATGGGAAGAACTGTCTGGACCGCAAAACATCAACAATGAAACTTTTCAAGGTTCAATGTCTGAAAGCCTATGGTGTCCGTAAGGGAAAATGGGAAGCTTGCTTATTCTCAGGAGCTTACTGAAATTCTATTGGAGGATGAAGAAGACGGAAGAAATAATGTTGCAACATAGAATATTGTGTGCTTATATTAGTGTGTGTTCCTACTGTAGCAGCTAGATTATAGGATTCCTTCCCCGACTCTCCGACTAGAGATTCGCCTTTTAGTTTCTGATGCCTATTCATCAGGCGAGGCTGCCTTACTTAGATTTTACTGAATTGTCTGTTGATAACTTGAGCTGAGAATACTGTCCAGCTTTATGCAAAACTTTAAACTTGCGAACTGATCCTCTCATCTGTACTCTTTAAGGGTACCTGAACTGACACCGTTTCTTTCATTGTTCCAGTTTATTTAGAATAGGGAGTTACCTTTATGGAACAGGCTTGCTGTGTCATTGCTATATTAACTATGATTCTAACTAATATTTTGTTCTATTTTATAATCAAATATTAATTGATGGATTGTATTACTTTTAACGCTGAAACCTAAAGATAAATACCTAATGAATATGCAGATGGAAGACTGAAAGATTTGAAAATAGAAGCATTTAACTAACACTAATACTCTTTATTGACTGAACTGAAAGTCTTTAATGACTTATTGCTATGTAGGTGATTGGTCCTTACTTCTCCTTGTCGATGAGAAATGTCCATATGACCAATGGCGGCAGTTATTTAATGACTCTACTTGAAGACTGAGATACAGAATTCTCACTCCCTCACACTTCAGTAGCAGCACAACAGATATGAAGAGAGTAGCAGGAACTCCTGTTCCTAAGTGCATCACCTTTATACTTTAGACATGGTGCCAGAATCTAGGAATACAATGAGACAGTTCCAAAAATAGTCTTTCTTGGGTGTCATTTGGTGGGGCCAGGGGTAGCACTTTACATTTACAAAGATATAGGCCATATGTAATTGTAATAAACTGCCAACCAGGTGTTCTGAGAGGGTTTATCAACTATTTAAACTCAGCCAGTTGCAAACACTATTAGTTCATGGAAAGACAGATCTTAGCAAAGTATTTTTTGAAACATATGGAACTTTTACTGAGTCAATGCCCTTTCTTTTTTATGTCTTTCATTTCTTGCAAAAACCAAAGTTTGTTTCTTCCACCAGGAGAGTTTCAAATGCAGAATGCGTAAAGTACCATTAGTAGATGGTAGGTACATGAATTGGGAGCTGTGAGTCACAGGTAGTTTAAGAAAGAGTAGTTAGGGGTAGTTATATGTCCACAGATCATATCAGTCAAAACTTAAAGGGTGACTGGTAGGTTATGTCACTTTTCTGAAAAGCCCCCCCGCCGCTCCCCAATGCCAAGAAAAGTTCTCTCGAAATTCCCTTAGACAGCTTTATCTGCTCGTTTTGGTATGATATATGGGTGTCACAGGCTTTAAATACCTGAACAGAGGAAGGGTGAGGTTCTATTTCATATAACACCATGTCAAGAATGTGAAAAATTATTTGGTTGGGTTAGATTAAATGAAAAATTAGTATTAATTTTTCTGGTTTTTGCCATTATTACTTAATGCACCAAAATCCCCATTTTCCGCTTAATACGGTACATATTTTCCCGATAAATATCGTCAGTTTTGACTTGCTGAGATTTATCACAAAACTCATAATTACGATATGTGAAGTAGCAGGAGCATTTACCACGTACATTGAAATTAAGGGGACCATTCGTAAAGGGGTCCTTGTTTCGCTATATATACTGCACAGGGGCACACATGTTCCTAAATTTGTTGTTATACTTTTCCACACAGACTACCATCAGTTTGCAAAAACAGACACCTGATGCCAGCATGCACATGAAAAGATTCTTTGTATCCCTTTCAACTTTGACACTTGTCAACAGCAACATCTAGGACTTTTCTTACTGCTATTGCCTCATAAATACTTTCCAATTTCATAATGAACCAAGTGAACATGCCACTATGGTGGTCTCTGCCAAAGACACCAGCTAGCATACTCTGTGTCTTGGATCATGTCTCAAAAATTAGCGTAAAAGACAGTGGCGTAGCAAGGGGGGGGGGAGTCTGCCCCGGGCAGCACGAATTTTGGGGGCGGCGGTCTCCCCTGCTCTTACCTGCTGGCTCTTATCTGTCGCTAGCCCCCCGCTCTTCATTGAGGGACCGCCACAGGAGACGAAAGGGCTAGCTACGCCACTCCCGGAAGACACAGAACACACTAGAACCCAATGTTCCAACTACTGAAGCTCCTGTCGGTGCATCGTGGAAAATATATTTCTGTGCTCAAAATCTGAGAGGCATAGAAATACGCCAACATTTTCGAGGACAGGAAAATTTACTAGTCTAACTCTTGTGACTGAATATCTAGACAAAGTGTATTTTCATGATCCTTGTCAGTCTTGGCAAGCAGGGAGAGTGCAAATATAGGGCTGTCACTGCGCATGTGTGTAATCAGTTTGCTTGCTCAATAGAGGTTAAGGGGGATTTCTGGTGGATAGTTTCGAGATATGGGACACCTGGGAAGGAGGCCGCTATTCAGATGTGTGCATGATGTGAAATGGCAGAAATGTGCCTTGCACGCCTGTGCGGAATACAGTTTATTTCTCTGGCTTTCTGCCTCACCTGAGCCATTAGTCAGCCCTGATCATGAGAAATGGCAGCCAACAGGATCACTCGTTCCACCATTCTTTTCCATACCATGTGAAATGGCTTATTTTTTAACTTCACTCAAAGCTATACCTACATGACCACATACAAAAACCTTGCAAAATAATCATTTATCATGGACATCGTCACTTAAGGATAGCCAGGGACAACTGCTGCTGCATCTTCTTGTCCTATTGGTAACAATGACATTGGGCTTTCTGCCAATAATCTTAGGAGTGAAGAAGGCAAAGCAGAAACAAGTGGTAAATCCTTTAGCTGTGTCGTTTTTATTCAATGCTACTCAGGACCCTCAGGAACAAATAGGAGGCTGTTGAAGGACAGGTGCAATCCTGTAATGGCAGAAGAATCAGAATGGCTTGGACATCATTTCCGCTCTCAATGGCATTTTGGTGAATCAGCATGAATGCAACCGACCATGGTAGTGTTTTATTTACCGGCCAGGTCTAAAGTTTGCACTTCAAAGCAGGTTTGAACAGTGTACTACTTGCACTCACATGCACATGCTGATAATTTTAATGGCACTGAGCTAGCCCTCATTGAAGGACAAATCTATGTTTAAGCCTGCCTGACATACAAAGCAATCCTCTTTATATATATATGACTCTGGTGGTGATAGCACAAGTAAAGTTATAATCATGTGAAACTTTCCATAGAAAAGGCATTTTCTGTTTTCCTATTAACTTTGGGACCATTTGACAAACCTGCAGAAACAATTGAAAAAAACGTTTATTCACTTTGGCTCCTTCATGTAAAGTTCCACATTGATCCATCAAGCAAGGGCCAAGAAAAAGGGGGGCTCCCAAAAATTTGATTTCCCATTTTAATTCCCACAGGAAAGTTTTCACCCCAATACAGATAAAATGGCTAAACAGAATTACACCAAATTTGTGACTAAGTTAGACCTTTCCACAGGAAGCGTGCTTTTTGTGATTCGGTAAAAATCCGTTCACTCAATTTCAAGAAATTAGCATATAAAGGCGGCTTGGGTTGGCCATGAAGGGGTTAACTTTCAGAAAAAAGTTAGAGATAGACCTTTGGTACCACAGTACCTCGCTGTACTGGTAACATGGTATTCCTGTGATACAAAAATGTAAAAAAATGTTTAAATATGATTGTAGGAGGGACCTCTTTTTCCTGTCAGATAATCTGGTATTCTGGTTACCGTATACCATGACTTACTGGAGTGTTCTGATTCTCTGGCCGTAACATCATGACAAAATGTTGCTGCTGCCATGACAGGACTCAGGGATATGGCTCCAGAATCCTTTTTGAGTTCAAAATGTTTTATTAAATGAATTTTTCATAAATATTAAACACAATACAGAGAATAATACCGAACATTAGAGTATAGGTACATATTACAACATAAGAGATATAAACAACTATTAATAATGAAATAGAAATACCTAAACCAGTATTAATAAATACATAATAGATATCAATGATAATATAAACAAAAAGGGCTACATTGAACAAAGATTGACTGATATAAATTCAAATAAGTATTTTAAATTGAAGAACATGCAATGATATAGGAATCCAGACTGGACCACATATTAGACCTAGAAGGAGAGGAATCATTAGGAGAGCGTGGAAAAGAGCATTGTCCACGTGTAAGAAAAATAATCCATTCCCACCATGCATTAACTGAGAGTAATGTAGCGTTTTTCCAATTACAAATAATAGATTTGATTGCAGTAGAAATAAGGAAATCAAACAATTTACAATCTATAGGGGATAATATAGATTTAAAAAGAGAAGATTTGAGGATTAGAATATGAAAAGATGGAGTTGTTTGGATCTTAAGGATCCGGGTTATAATATTCCATATGTCTGATAAAAACTGATGAATAATAGAACAATTGAAAAATAAATGTTGTAGGTCACCAGTTGTAGACTGACAATGCCAACAATCTGGAGTATCTAGAAGTTTAGCTTTAAATAATTTGTCTGGAGTCCGGAAGCATTGGTAAAGTAGATAAACATTAGTTTGTATAAGAGTGGCCGGAAGAGAATTAGCTGTGTTGGATTTCCAAATATCCTTCCAGGATACGTGAGGTGACTGAAGATTTATGTGTGGTGACCATTTTTGATTAAGATGTGTGAAGGAGGAATGAGAAGTGATAAGTTTTTATGTCCTGAGCGGCTGACAACAGAAATACAAAACTCCATACCAGAGGATTGAGACATAGAAAGTAGTTGCGGATAAGCATTAAGAACAGTATTACATAGTAATGTATATTTGGGCAATTCAGACAAGGGTAAGTTGTATTTAGCTTGAATAACATCAAATGTGTAAAACATATCATATTGACATATGTCAGCTACAAAGAAAATACCAGCAGCAATCCATAAGTTCCAGAAAGAAATATGCTTATGATATTGGAGTTTAGGATTGAACCAAAGAGAAACATTTTCTTAGTGGAAGACAAAGTAATAGAAAAGCTACTATCAAATGATAAAAGGGCAACTTTAGAGTTGGCAATAAGGGGGGAACGTTTACAAAAAGAACCATTTGCAATGTTAAGAAAAGCAGTTAATGGATATGGAGCCAAAATATTTTTCTCCAAGATAAGCCATTTAGGTGCATTAAAGGGGGGAATAATATGGAACCATAAGGAACATTGTGCCACAAGGAATGCAAAATGATATTTTTAAAATCTGGAAGACCAACCCCACCTTCACATTTCTGTAAAGTCTTAAGACTGATTCGTGCAAGTTTATAATTCCAGATGAATTTAGTAAATAACTTATATAATTTAACATAGTAAGTGGACGGGAAAGAGAAGGGTATCATAGACAATAGGTATAGAATTTGTGGAGTTACAGACATTTTAATTGCTTCAATACGTCCCCACCAATTTAGATGAAGATTAGACCATCTATCTAGTTTCACTTTGGTATTAGTTAAAATTGTGCAACAATTAGTTTCAACTGTATCTTTAATCGAATCAGTAAAAGTTATTCCTAAATATTTGAGGTTTTTGGAGACCAAATTATATAAGTATTTGTCAACATTGTAGAATTACAAAAAACATGTAATGGAAAAAATTCTGTCTTATTAGTATTCAGGGAGTAACCAGAAAGATCAGCATACTTATGAATAATATCGAGAATAATAGGTATAGAGGTAAGGGGATCATTAACATATAATAACACATCATCAGCGTATGCAGACATTTTAATGTTAGTATTTTTCAAAACAACACCTGTATATAAATCACTAATACGGAGAGAACATAAGAGGGGTTCAATTGCAATAAGAAAAAGTAAAGGAGAAAGAGGACATCCTTGGCGAGTGCCTCTATATAAACGAAATGAGGAAGAGCATACACCATTGACAAAAATGGAAGCTGAGGGGGCTGAATACAATGCTTTAATCATATTAATAAAAATAGGGCCAAAATGGAATACTTCTAGGGGCATATTCTCAAGGACTTATCGCTGAGTTAGCGGCACTTTATCGCAGCCAAAGTGGCGATAGATTTATCGCCCTATTCACAAGCTGGTGCTAACAGCAGATATTGCCAGTTTTCCTGCGATAGCAGCCGCAAAAAACATCGCCATGGATGACACCGGCAAC
Source organism: Calotriton arnoldi (assembly GCA_963921515.1). NCBI lineage: Eukaryota > Metazoa > Chordata > Amphibia > Caudata > Salamandridae > Calotriton > Calotriton arnoldi. Next base: position 61,268 of record CAWUFW010020461.1, on the reverse strand, counting down.
TAACGCTAATGAGATGCAGAGTAGGCGTTCCCGTGCAAAAAGCCGCGACAACACCACTTCGCAACATTCTCAACAACCAGCCAGATCGGCGATAAGATCACAAAACATGCGATAAGGCGCGTTAGTAGCAGGGAATTAACACCTGCTCTTTCCTGGTATTAAGTCGGACGATAACCTGCACCAGAAATGGGAGTCCAGCCCACAGCCACACCAGAAGAACAACAGATGCCATGGAGCTACTGATCATGCAGCCGGACACCCAAGAGGACCACAACACCCACCGCCACCACCCCCAGGACCCCCCCGGGCCCTACCCCGGACAAAGATATTTTACATCAACTTTACGAAATCATGAACAAAACAATTTGCCTGATGTCGCACAAGTACAACAATTAACATTCATGTGTGGTCAGAAAAAGGAGAATCATTCATTCATCTTTGAATTTCCAAACAAATTATTTAATTCAAATTCAACTCAAAACAACTATTCGGAAGAATCATGGCGGGCCTTCTCTGGGCAATCTGTAAGACACAGCCTGCAAGACAAAATTCAAGATAAGAAGGTGTGTCATGCGCTCATCAAAGGACAGAGGGAGAGAGAAAGAGAGAGAGAAAGAAAGGGAGAGAGAGAGAGAGAGAGAGTGAAAGAGAGGGAGAGAGAGAAAGAGAAAGGGGGAGAGACGGAGAAGGAGAGAGAGAGTAACAGAGGAAGAGAGAGAGACAGTGAAAGGAAGAGAGGGAGAGGGAGAGAGAGTGCCGACACTGCGGACCCACGCTTTACTGCTCACCTGCTGCCACTGGTGTGTCTCCAACCACGTGCCGGTATACACTGCAGTCCACCAGGTCCCTTATCTGAAACAGTCCAGATTTATGAATGGCAGAGTTCATATCAGTGCACACGCCATCATCGCTTGGCCGCCACTGTGCACACAGGCTGCTGCACCCTAGCCCCTCCTGCCGCCCAGCGGTGTTTGCCCGCCCTTGCGCACCCAGGCCTCACTGTTCACCTGCTGCCACCGGTGTGTCTCCAACCACGTGCCGGTATACCCTGCAGTCCACCAGGTCCCTTATCTGAAACAGAGTCCAGATTTATGAATGGCAGAGTTCATATCAGTGCACATGCCATCATCGCTTGGCTGCCCCTGCGCACACAGGCTGCTGCACCCCAGCCCCTCCCGCCGCCCAGCGGTGTTTGCCCGCCCCTGCGCACCCAGGCCTCACTGCTCACCTTCCGCCACCAGCGTGTCTCCAAGAGGGCCCACCAAGTGCCGGTGCAAGCTCCAAGCCCGGGGCCCGCGACCTTAGCAGCCTCCACATCATGCAGCCCCGCCCCGCGGGCCACCAGGTCACACACGTGATTCTGGGTCTTGATTTCACAATGGCAGAGATCATATCAGTGCACATGACATCATCGCAGGCTGCAAACCCGCTCAGCTCTATAGGTGCCACTAACTCTGTGAACCGCAAGGCAATGCCACGTGGCGGTAGGCCCGCACTGCCCGCTGGCTCAGGCCTACACTGCGGTCCAGCAGGGCTCACACAAACCCTTATCAGTCCGGACTGCCAGGACGGTGCATCATCGCAGGCTGCACACCGGCTCAGCACCTAAGGTGCCCCAACCTCAGTGCACCGAAAGTCACCATCCCGTGGCGGTAGGCCCGTGCCAGCCGCAGTGTTTCCGGTGCCACCAACTCTGTACAATGCAAGTCATGTACCCTTACTGATTGAGTCTCATGATATGCCAGGCAGACGCAGCCATGTCACCTCCGGCAGTGGGGAAGAACTGGGACACGTAGCGTCGTTGTCCCCCCCTTTATACGTAAGCCGAGTGGGCTGGGTCGGCGTACGCCAGGCCAGCGTAGGGGTGTGAATAATTATCCCTGGGCTCTGGGCGTGGTTCATTTCTGGGCTGGACAGGAAACCAACTGATGCGTGTGTCTCTGTTGCAGTATCTGCGCCACACGGCCCACAATCGACAATGTTGCAATGTTGCATGCACCCGGAGGGCGGCCGCGCACGAAGGGATTGTACAAGGAGTGCAAGGCCGCTCGGGCTCTTGGCTCATGCATGCCAACTGTTGTGTGTGTATCGCTATTGGTGCACCATAAGCCTAAGGGCTAGCCTCAATTGCAGCGCGAAAGCCACATCACATTTCCAGAATGCAAGCTGTAGTCAGACTAACATTAGGGATGAAAGCTCGTTTGTCTCAATACATAAAGCGGAAGGACATCTGCACCTCCGACCTTGGTCTTGCATGCAGCAGGCACCCCCTGAGAGAGATACCATAGCAGATGATGACGACTCCCACACTATGCACAGCGCTAATGAAAGACCAACGTATCCACACCCCACACACAGAAGTTCTTGCTCGAGGTACTCTTGCATGGAAGGCCCTTGACACATACGTACACAACAACCCATACGTCCAAACGTTGCAATCAATCAATCAATCAATCACGGCATTTATAGAGCGCGCTACTCACCCGAGAGGGTCTCAAGGCGCTGGGGGAGGGGTAAGTTACTGCTCGAACAGCCAGGTCTTGAGCTGCTTCCTGAAGGAGAGATGGTCCTGGGTTCGCCGAAGGTGAGTTGGGAGGGAGTTCCAGGTCTTGGCTGCCAGGTAGGAGAAGGATCTTCCTCCGGCGGTGGTTCTGCGGATGCGTGGTACGGTGGCGAGGGCGTGGCTGGTTGATCGTAGCTGGCGGGTGGGCGTGTAGAAGGTCATGCGGTTGTTGAGGTACTTTGGGCCCAGGTCGTGGAGGGCCTTGTGTGCGTGGGTGAGGAGTCTGAACGTGATTCTCTTGCTGACGGGGAGCCAGTGCAGGTCTTTCAGGTGTCCGGTGATGTGGCTGTGTCGGGGGATGTCCAGGATGAGTCGTGCGGAGGCGTTCTGGATGCGCTGGAGTCTTTTTGAAGTTTGGCTGTGGTTCCGGCGTAGAGGGTGTTCCCATAGTCCAGTCGGCTGGTGACGAGTGCCTGGGTGACGGTCTGCCTGGTTTCAGTGGGGATCCATTTGAAGATCTTGCGGAGCATGCGCAGGGTGTTGAAGCACGAGGATGAGACGGCGTTGACTTGTCTGGTCATCGACAGGGAGGAGTCCAGGATGAAGCCCAGGTTGCGTGCGTGGTCCATTGGCTTGGGCGCGGTGCCCAGGGCCGGGGGCCACCAGGAGTCGTCCCAGGCGGAGGGTGATGAGCCCAGGATGAGGACTTCCGTCTTTTCTGAGTTTAGTTTAAAGCGATACAAAAGGGGATGATGGACGGAACGTTTGAGCCAATCAAACACTCACCCCCAGTCAACTGATCTGGGTTTAATCCATCATCATTCTTTAGCTCACTCCACCACCCCAGTTCAGACATGGCCATATGCAAATCAGTCTGACCCTGTGCCTCATGGGAACAGTCCAGCCCGAAATGCCAAGCCATGTCTTCCCTGGACCGGAAACAAGCATCCTAGGACCGGTTTCTGGCATTCCAGCCGTCATCAGCCAGGCTTGCTTGAATCCAGTGGCAAAGTGAGCAAGGGACCCACGTCTGGGCATACCCCCGCCAACTTAGGGCGAACAAAGCGATACAAAAGGGGATGATGGACGGAACGTTTGAGCCAATCAAACACTCACCCCCAGTCAACTGATCTGGGTTTAATCCATCATCATTCTTTAGCTCACTCCACCACCCCAGTTCAGACATGGCCATATGCAAATCAGTCTGACCCTGTGCCTCATGGGAATAGTCCAGCCCGAACTGCCAAGCCATGTCTTCCCTGGACCGGAAACAAGCATCCTAGGACCGGTTTCTGGCATTCCAGCCGTCATCAGCCAGGCTTGCTTGAATCCAGTGGCAAAGTGAGCAAGGGACCCACGTCTGGGCATACCCCCGCCAACTTAGGGCGAACAAAGCGATACAAAAGGGGATGATGGACGGAACGTTTGAGCCAATCAAACACTCACCCCCAGTCAACTGATCTGGGTTTAATCCATCATCATTCTTTAGCTCACTCCACCACCCCAGTTCAGACATGGCCATATGCAAATCAGTCTGACCCTGTGCCTCATGGGAACAGTCCAGCCCGAACTGCCAAGCCATGTCTTCCCTGGACCGGAAACAAGCATCCTAGGACCGGTTTCTGGCATTCCAGCCGTCATCAGCCAGGCTTGCTTGAATCCAGTGGCAAAGTGAGCAAGGGACCCACGTCTGGGCATACCCCCGCCAACTTAGGGGCGAACAAAGCGATACAAAAGGGATGATGGACGGAACGTTTGAGCCAATCAAACACTCACCCCCAGTCAACTGATCTGGGTTTAATCCATCATCATTCTTTAGCTCACTCCACCACCCCAGTTCAGACATGGCCATATGCAAATCAGTCTGACCCTGTGCCTCATGGGAACAGTCCAGCCCGAACTGCCAAGCCATGTCTTCCCTGGACCGGAAACAAGCATCCTAGGACCGGTTTCTGGCATTCCAGCCGTCATCAGCCAGGCTTGCTTGAATCCAGTGGCAAAGTGAGCAAGGGACCCACGTCTGGGCATACCCCCGCCAACTTAGGGCGAACAAAGCGATACAAAAGGGGATGATGGACGGAACGTTTGAGCCAATCAAACACTCACCCCCAGTCAACTGATCTGGGTTTAATCCATCATCATTCTTTAGCTCACTCCACCACCCCAGTTCAGACATGGCCATATGCAAATCAGTCTGACCCTGTGCCTCATGGGAACAGTCCAGCCCGAACTGCCAAGCCATGTCTTCCCTGGACCGGAAACAAGCATCCTAGGACCGGTTTCTGGCATTCCAGCCGTCATCAGCCAGGCTTGCTTGAATCCAGTGGCAAAGTGAGCAAGGGACCCACGTCTGGGCATACCCCGCCAACTTAGGGCGAACAAAGCGATACAAAAGGGGATGATGGACGGAACGTTTGAGCCAATCAAACACTCACCCCCAGTCAACTGATCTGGGTTTAATCCATCATCATTCTTTAGCTCACTCCACCACCCCAGTTCAGACATGGCCATATGAAAATCAGTCTGACCCTGTGCCTCATGGGAACAGTCCAGCCCGAACTGCCAAGCCATGTCTTCCCTGGACCGGAAACAAGCATCCTAGGACCGGTTTCTGGCATTCCAGCCGCCATCAGCCAGGCTTGCTTGAATCCAGTGGCAAAGTGAGCAAGGGACCCACGTCTGGGCATACCCCGCCAACTTAGGGCGAACAAAGCGATACAAAGGGGATGATGGACGGAACGTTTGAGCCAATCAAACACTCACCCCCAGTCAACTGATCTGGGTTTAATCCATCATCATTCTTTAGCTCACTCCACCACCCCAGTTCAGACATGGCCATATGCAAATCAGTCTGACCCTGTGCCTCATGGGAACAGTCCAGCCCGAACTGCCAAGCCATGTCTTCCCTGGACCGGAAACAAGCATCCTAGGACCGGTTTCTGGCATTCCAGCCGTCATCAGCCAGGCTTGCTTGAATCCAGTGGCAAAGTGAGCAAGGGACCCACGTCTGGGCATACCCCCGCCAACTTAGGGCGAACAAAGCGATACAAAAGGGGATGATGGACGGAACGTTTGAGCCAATCAAACACTCACCCCCAGTCAACTGATCTGGGTTTAATCCATCATCATTCTTTAGCTCACTCCACCACCCCAGTTCAGACATGGCCATATGCAAATCAGTCTGACCCTGTGCCTCATGGGAACAGTCCAGCCCGAACTGCCAAGCCATGTCTTCCCTGGACCGGAAACAAGCATCCTAGGACCGGTTTCTGGCATTCCAGCCGTCATCAGCCAGGCTTGCTTGAATCCAGTGGCAAAGTGAGCAAGGGACCCACGTCTGGGCATACCCCCGCCAACTTAGGGCGAACAAAGCGATACAAAGGGGATGATGGACGGAACGTTTGAGCCAATCAAACACTCACCCCCAGTCAACTGATCTGGGTTTAATCCATCATCATTCTTTAGCTCACTCCACCACCCCAGTTCAGACATGGCCATATGCAAATCAGTCTGACCCTGTGCCTCATGGGAACAGTCCAGCCCGAACTGCCAAGCCATGTCTTCCCTGGACCGGAAACAAGCATCCTAGGACCGGTTTCTGGCATTCCAGCCGTCATCAGCCAGGCTTGCTTGAATCCAGTGGCAAAGTGAGCAAGGGACCCACGTCTGGGCATACCCCCGCCAACTTAGGGCGAACAAAGCGATACAAAAGGGGATGATGGACGGAACGTTTGAGCCAATCAAACACTCACCCCCAGTCAACTGATCTGGGTTTAATCCATCATCATTCTTTAGCTCACTCCACCACCCCAGTTCAGACATGGCCATATGAAAATCAGTCTGACCCTGTGCCTCATGGGAACAGTCCAGCCCGAACTGCCAAGCCATGTCTTCCCTGGACCGGAAACAAGCATCCTAGGACCGGTTTCTGGCATTCCAGCCGCCATCAGCCAGGCTTGCTTGAATCCAGTGGCAAAGTGAGCAAGGGACCCACGTCTGGGCATACCCCCGCCAACTTAGGGCGAACAAAGCGATACAAAAGGGGATGATGGACGGAACGTTTGAGCCAATCAAACACTCACCCCCAGTCAACTGATCTGGGTTTAATCCATCATCATTCTTTAGCTCACTCCACCACCCCAGTTCAGACATGGCCATATGCAAATCAGTCTGACCCTGTGCCTCATGGGAACAGTCCAGCCCGAACTGCCAAGCCATGTCTTCCCTGGACCGGAAACAAGCATCCTAGGACCGGTTTCTGGCATTCCAGCCGTCATCAGCCAGGCTTGCTTGAATCCAGTGGCAAAGTGAGCAAGGGACCCACGTCTGGGCATACCCCCGCCAACTTAGGGCGAACAAAGCGATACAAAGGGGATGATGGACCGGAACGTTTGAGCCAATCAAACACTCACCCCCAGTCAACTGATCTGGGTTTAATCCATCATCATTCTTTAGCTCACTCCACCACCCCAGTTCAGACATGGCCATATGCAAATCAGTCTGACCCTGTGCCTCATGGGAACAGTCCAGCCCGAACTGCCAAGCCATGTCTTCCTGGACCGGAAACAAGCATCCTAGGACCGGTTTCTGGCATTCCAGCCGTCATCAGCCAGGCTTGCTTGAATCCAGTGGCAAAGTGAGCAAGGGACCCACGTCTGGGCATACCCCCGCCAACTTAGGGCGAACAAAGCGATACAAAAGGGGATGATGGACGGAACGTTTGAGCCAATCAAACACTCACCCCCAGTCAACTGATCTGGGTTTAATCCATCATCATTCTTTAGCTCACTCCACCCCCCAGTTCAGACATGGCCATATGCAAATCAGTCTGACCCTGTGCCTCATGGGAACAGTCCAGCCCGAACTGCCAAGCCATGTCTTCCCTGGACCGGAAACAAGCATCCTAGGACCGGTTTCTGGCATTCCAGCCGTCATCAGCCAGGCTTGCTTGAATCCAGTGGCAAAGTGAGCAAGGGACCCACGTCTGGGCATACCCCCGCCAACTTAGGGCAGTTCTTCTTGGATTCCTTGAGGTCGTTGGTGAACCAAGGGGTTTTCTTGCTTCCGGGTCTGCTGGGAGGGTTTTTTAGTGGTGCGAGGTCGTCGGCGCAGGCGGTCAGCCACTTGGCGAGGTTGCTGGCTGCTTCGTTTGGGTCCGTTGTGTTGGTGGGTGTGTTCTGGCTGAGGGAGGCGGTGAGCTGCTCGGTGGTGATCTTGCTCCAGCTCCGGCGGGGAGCCTGTTGCGGGTGGTGGTGGGTCGCAGTCTTTCTGAAGCTGAAGTGGACGCAGCTGTGTTCGGTCCAGTGTAGTCCGGTGGCGTGGCTGAAGGAGATGTGCTTGCTGGAAGAGAAGACGGGGTCAAGCGTGTGGCCGGCGTAGTGGGTGGGCGTGTTCACCAGTTGCTTGAGTCCGAGGTTGGCGAGGTTGTCCAGCAGGGCGGTGGTGTTTCTGTCGTTGTTGTTCTCCAGGTGGAAGTTGAGGTCCCCTAGGAGGATGTAGTCGGGCCGCAGGGGACGCAGCGGCGGGAATGGCGAGAGGCAGCGGGGGCACAGAAAGGAAATGGGGAGAAAAACAGACAAAATCACGGGTACAACGTAAATGGGGCAGCGAGGGGCACAGAAGGAAAAAGGGGAGAAAAACAGACAAAATCACGGGCACAACGTAAATGGGGCAGCGAGGGGCACAGAAGGAAAAAGGGGATAAAAACAGACAAAATCACGGGTACAACGTAAATGGGGCAGCGAGGGGCACAGAAGGAAAAAGGGGATAAAAACAGACAAAATCACGGGTACAACGTAAATGGGGCAGCGAGGGGCACAGAAGGAAAAAGGGGATAAAAACAGACAAAATCACGGGCACAACGTAAATGGGGCAGCGAGGGGCACAGAAGGAAAAAGGGGAGAAAAACAGACAAAATCACGGGCACAACGTAAATGGGGCAGCGAGGGGCACAGAAGGAAAAAAGGGGGAAGCAAGAAGTGCGGGCACCGCGGCCGCAGCTGAGGGGCGATCTTACCTGCAGAAGCAGCGGGCAGACAACACAGGCGGAGCTGTGTGGTGGGGGAGCGACCTACCTGGCAAGGTCAAGGGTCGCTCTCCTCACCGCGCCGCGGCCGCCATTTATGGGGAGGTGGGAGGGAGGAGCAGCTGGGAGGCGGGAGGCAGGGGCAGCGAATGGGCAGTCAGGGGGCGGGGCCGCAGGGACGCAGCGGCGGGAATGGCGAGAGGCAGCGGGGGCACAGAAAGGAAATGGGGAGAAAAACAGACAAAATCACGGGCACAACGTAAATGGGGCAGCGAGGGGCACAGAAGGAAAAAGGGGAGAAAAACAGACAAAATCACGGGTACAACGTAAATGGGGCAGCGAGGGGCACAGAAGGAAAAAGGGGAGAAAAACAGACAAAATCACGGGCACAACGTAAATGGGGCAGCGAGGGGCACAGAAGGAAAAAGGGGATAAAAACAGACAAAATCACGGGTACAACGTAAATGGGGCAGCGAGGGGCACAAAAGGAAAAAGGGGAGAAAAACAGACAAAATCACGGGCAGAACGTAAATGGGGCAGCGAGGGGCACAGAAGGAAAAAGGGGAGAAAAACAGACAAAATCACGGGCACAACGTAAATGGGGCAGCGAGGGGCACAGAAGGAAAAAGGGGATAAAAACAGACAAAATCACGGGTACTACGTAAATGGGGCAGCGAGGGGCACAGAAGGAAAAAGGGGATAAAAACAGACAAAATCACGGGTACAACTTAAATGGGGCAGCGAGGGGCACAGAAGGAAAAAGGGGATAAAAACAGACAAAATCACGGGCACAACGTAAATGGGGCAGCGAGGGGCACAGAAGGAAAAAGGGGAGAAAAACAGACAAAATCACGGGCACAACGTAAATGGGGCAGCGAGGGGCACAGAAGGAAAAAAGGGGGAAGCAAGAAGTGCGGGCACCGGGGCCGCAGCTGAGGGGCGATCTTACCTGCAGAAGCAGCGGGCAGACAACACAGGCGGAGCTGTGTGGTGGGGAGCGACCTACCTGGCAAGGTCAAGGGTCGCTCTCCTCACCGCGCAGCGGCCGCCATTTATGGGGAGGTGGGAGGGAGGAGCAGCTGGGAGGCGGGAGGCAGGGGCAGCAAATGGGCAGTCAGGGGGGCGGGGCCGCAGGGGACGCAGCGGCGGGAATGGCGAGAGGCAGCGGGGGCACAGAAAGGAAATGGGGAGAAAAACAGACAAAATCACGGGCACAACGTAAATGGGGCAGCGAGGGGCACAGAAGGAAAAAGGGGATAAAAACAGACAAAATCACGGGTACAACGTAAATGGGGCAGCGAGGGGCACAGAAGGAAAAAGGGGAGAAAAACAGACAAAATCACGGGCACAACGTAAATGGGGCAGCGAGGGGCACAGAAGGAAAAAGGGGATAAAAACAGACAAAATCACGGGTACTACGTAAATGGGGCAGCGAGGGGCACAGAAGGAAAAAGGGGATAAAAACAGACAAAATCACGGGTACAACGTAAATGGGGCAGCGAGGGGCACAGAAGGAAAAAGGGGATAAAAACAGACAAAATCACGGGCACAACGTAAATGGGGCAGCGAGGGGCACAGAAGGAAAAAGGGGAGAAAACAGACAAAATCACGGGCACAACGTAAATGGGGCAGCGAGGGGCACAGAAGGAAAAAGGGGGAAGCAAGAAGTGCGGGCACCGGGGCCGCAGCTGAGGGGCGATCTTACCTGCAGAAGCAGCGGGCAGACAACACAGGCGGAGCTGTGTGGTGGGGGAGCGACCTACCTGGCAAGTTGCACACACATACGACTCATTGCTCCGAGCTGTGGCATATCATCCACATAACTGCCGCAGGTCAGAAGAGTGCCGGTTCTACGAGAGCCACCAACGCAATGGCAGAACATCCCGGGCGCATGCACAACGCCTGTCACATGGAACTGTACCGTGACCGAATGCTGCCTGTTAGTGTCTGATGCATTGGTCTGCAGGTTGTGGCCCTTGTCTTGCCCGTACTGACACGCACATGGCAATAAAGTCTACGCAACTTCACTAGTGTTGAACTGTGATGAGTGTTGATTGGAATGACAAATCGTGTGCCTCAATGAGCATTGTCCGTACACAGGGAGGGACTGACTGACGCATTTCACTTAGGGGTGAGTCCCTATTGCCAGCTCCACCTCTTTGAGCCAGACATAGTGGTTGGGATAGTTGCTGATAGACCTGTGCTCTTACATGTCTTCACCCATGTGAGTATGGTGTCCATATTCTTGCCATGTGGATCAATGTGATCCATCACTACAGGCTGTGTCCACCCAGTTGAGTGTGAGTAGGTATGCGAAGAGATGTTCTGTTGTCAAATGTGATGGTGGACACTACTTTAGGCCTGCCAACGACTTTGACATTTCATACCCAGCCCTATTTCTAACATTGCGTGGGGCAAAGTTGAGGAATTGCGCGATTGTTGTTTCAGAGCAATGAGGCCACAGCTAGTGCACACATTCCCAGTCATCTCACTTCCTATGTGTGTCACGGTCAAATATGCGCATTGCTTTCATTTCCCAGGGTGTACCTTTTTGGGCAATCAATGTCCTTACATTCATCCATACTTTCATACTTGATCGATTATGGACATGACACATCTGTGTGAATTTGAATGATTTATTCACATTCGGTGGAGTGTCGTAGCTGGAGCAGTACATGGCCATGCAAACCCCACATTACATTGTAGCCCAGTGGAGGGCCAGCCAGAGTCATTTAGGGATTCACAAGTACATCGGAAGAGGAAGAGTACAGTCCGCAGTCTGATTGCTGTGTCATTGGTAAGCAAACAAAATATGGCAGTCCATGTCGAGGTCCAAGGTGAGTGTCGCAGAGTGTTTCGGGGACAGTGGGAGGTGTTGTTACAGGGCATGATGCAGAGGGCAGAACCAAGCTGAAACAGGGCATATGGCGGAGAAGAATGCTACTTGTTCCTTCTTACTACAAAGGTGGAGTCACCCGCATCTTTGTCCTCTATGTCGTCTGTCTGACATGTGGGTGCTGATGTTTGGTCTGCAGCACTGTGTCCCACTGACACATCAGGGGCCGGAGATGTGTGTGTAGAAGTACCAGCAGCATTCATCAGCGACTGCCTTAGTGGCAGTAATGCGATGATGAGGATCTGCAGGGCATGGAAGATCCCAACAACTTTTCGCTGGTGTGCATCCGTGGCAGCCATTGTTTCCGCATGCATCCGCTCCATGTTCTCCATTATCCTCAGCATCTGTGCCAACTCTCGGCTGACAACGCTGAGGCCACTCTGACTAGACAGTTGTTCTCCTCCCAGAGTCATGACTCCAGCGATGTCGGGCATGGATTGTTGGACATCATGGAGCGAAATGTGGCTGTCCGTTAGGGAGTGTAAGTGGTCCCTGATGGGACTTAGACACCCACGTATGTCATCTAGTTTGGCTGCCATGAGGTCGAACCCCACCCGCACCTGTTCAGCCACCTCCTTCTGGCAGTCTAACACATGGCCTTGGAATGCGATGTGTTCTTCGGTGAGGTGCTGGGAGCCAGCCGTGGTGGTGGGTGCTTCCTGCTGTGTGGTCTGTGCAGGGGGTGGGGTCTCCTCGATGCAGCTGGGCTGCCCTGCTCCTGGAGGTGGGTTGCCGTAGCTGTCCATGAGCTGTTGTAGGGCATCAGTGTCGAAGGTGTGGAGGTCCTCTTCATCATCACTGATGAGTTGTCTGGTCTGCTCTGCAGGAGGTGTTGATTGTCCCTCTGCAATGTGAAGGGGAGATGCATTTTAACATTGTGTTGACATGTATGTTGACGCATTGTTCAAGTTTACATACAGACTGCATGACAATGTACATTGTTACTGTTTGGGAGGAGCTGACTATTTGATGCGGGACAGTGGACATTTGAACTACATCACGGATGTGAGGTTGTACACGTACATTATCATCTCACAGTTTCCTGCTATGCCAGATGTGATTGGCCAGTTTCTACGCACAAGCGGAACCAGTTGTGTCCTCTGTTCTGTAGTGAGAGTGTTGCACTTTGTACCACATTGTCGTCACTGATGATGTGCTGTTATTGCTATGTGTGTGTGCTGCATTGTGGGAGAGTCGCCCCTGCAGCTGTGATCTTGCTGTGCAGAAGGAATTGTGGCCAAGTAGGTACCTTTATGCATATACTATGGGAATGTGGGCATGTCCAGAGTTACTGGGTGGGAATTCATAATTGTATCAGAGAGGTCCTGGAACACAACATTAGACCTGAAGCTAAAAGGTGCCTTTTGAACGTTTGGGAACCCACAGACTTGAACAGCAAAGACAAAATTTGGGTCACGTTGGGCCTAATGGTGGCGAAAAGGAACATAGCTCAGTTGTGGGGTGCCGGGGTATCGCCTAAAGTTGACGCATGGAAAGCTGATATGGACTGGTGTATGGCCAGAGAAAAAAACGTATATGTTGCATGGGGGTGCCCTAAAAAATGGTCTTCTATATGGAGCAAATGGAATACCTATCGAGGCAATATCTGTGTCCCAACCATTATCCCCTCACAGGAAGAATCTGCTTCACCATAAACATTGTAATTCATCATTTATCATTTGTGTAGTTCACGGTCAATGCTTATGTATCTGTATTTAACTTTGGCATTATCCCTCCTTTTCTGTTATCAGCAATGTTGATTCTCTATAGTTTAATAAAAAGAATTATTAAAAAAAAAAAAAAAAAAGAGTTTGACTGCATTTTTACCACCTGTCAAGTACCCGCCTCCATTCTGAACATTACCGAACGGATGCCTAGTGAACGTTCACTAATGGCTCACATGACATCCATGCGAGGCTCAGGAAAAAATGCCTTATATGCATTTTTAGTGCACTCACTGTGGTGAATCCAACTCCTTCCAGTGTGTGGATGCAATTTGGAGGTGTTCGAGAATGCCTTCCGTGGCCTACATTGCAACATACTGGGGACTACTGCCTAAGTTCCCTAAAGAGCACATCATAAACTACAAAGAACGGTAGTTTATGACACAAAGGATAGTCAGTGAGAACGTAGCATATGTCACATCCACTGTTATATGCAGTGCTGTGACTGTAATGCACTTTTAATTCAGTAAACTGAACATATACTAAGTTCTGATGGAGGATGAACATGTCAAGAAGGGCAAATATTTTGCCCATACTTGTAGCGTTGGTTGCAGAGTTTTCTGTAATGTGATTTTTTTGTAAAGCACACTATCACCCGAGAGGGAATCTTGTCACTGATGCAAGATTAGTCAGGGCTGATGCATGGATTAACCTAGTTGAAGAATAAGTGTTCATCTTCGTGCGGAGTGCACTAATTTTAGAAACGGCACATATGTGTAGAGGCAGGTCATTCTGCCCTTTTGGAGCCAATTAGGAGAAGTCACTTCTCCTTGTTCTGGTGCTGCGTATGCATTGAATGTATTTGAGTCTGAGTCCTGCTAAGCAAAGGGGTCTGGAAGTTCTATGAAATCTGAGGTGGTATTGAGGTATGGTGGAATAATGCTGTGTAAGGCTTTGAATGTGTGTTTCAGGAGTTTGAAAAGACTTGCGGATGGGGTTCAGTGAAGCTGTTTGAGGTGCAGGCTGTGTGCATGTTGGGATGTTGACGGAGGAGGCTGTCTGCTGCATTTTGTATGGTTTGGAGTCATCTGCTTAGTTGTGTGAGGTAGTAATTCAGTATCGGGGCATGTGCAGTGCCAATGTGTTTGAATCCATAGGTGAAAATGAAGTGACAGCATGTGTATCTGGACTGCCTTTACTATCTGCCTTCTACCTATGCAATATCCCTGTAAAATCACACCTAGCCTAAGCTTTTCCTACCCGTTCATGTCTCTGTCCTCATCAAAGTCCTGACTAATCATGTTTACTTGCCAAGTGAACCTTTACTAACGCCTTACATCGCTAGCTACTTGAAGGAAAAATAAATGTGTCTTTCATGCGCCTTTAGCACACTCACTCTGCTAAATCCAGTTCCTTCCAGTTTGTAGATGCAAGTTAAGGGTGTCAGAGAATGCCTCCGAGGCCTACATTCCTCGAACTGATTGAACATATCTACCTTTCAAACTGAGGCAAGCATGCTGGGGAATACTGCCTAAGTTCCCTAAAGTTATAAGCCCAACAATTGTCCTGTGGGACTCCTTCACTGACACTTCTACTTTTGCTTTGAAAGTGTGAAAACTCAATTAGTAACTTCAATCATAATCAATGTTATTGAAAAAGGGTACAGGACACAATATCTTGTATGATGATGATTTTCACATTTTTAGCATAAGGACAGTACACATTACATTATGTATCCAAATTAGTGCAGACGACACAGTGCTCAAATGTAGGCAGTGAACAAATACAAGTACAACAACATAGAAGAAGACACTGAACAGATTCGAAGGTTGCACAGGATTTTATATCAAACACTCGTAAACAGAGATCCTGTCTGTTCAAATATGGTATCTTCTGGCGAATCATAACATGTTTTGAAAGCAACTTAGGGATGGGATGTCAACGTTTGGTAGCTAGTCTTCGGGTCTCATCATAACAGAAGTCATCTGACTAAAGTTCCTGAGAAACCGTGGAATCTTGTGACCTTCAATAAGGTATCATGTAAGCAATACATGCAAGAGTACTTCTACAGAGTCTACAATGTATACCGGGCCACTTGGTTAGTCAGACAGTTCCAGTGGGGTAAACAAATTATTCGGGAGAAGTACTCCTTTGTATTGTGTGGTGAAAATGGTCACACCTACACGTACAAGAGTATTCCTAGACAAAGGCAACAATGCAAAATACCCACTCTGTTCCTTAGACGGTCCCGTAGAGGTAAATGGATTACTCAGGGAAAGCACATCTTTGCATTGTGTCATGCCACCAGGTGGCAGTTTGACACAATGCAAAGGTGAGCTTCTCCTGAGTGGCCTGTTTTGCATTCTGGGCTGCTGTAAGACTTTCAATGACAGTCAACTGAAAGTCTAGAAAAGACATGAGTCTTCCCGTGTTGGTATGATGATAAACAACATATGTATGCTGCCATCTGGATCATGTAGGTAAACAGCTTCTTATAACAAGTTCAAGTTTTATGACTTGCATTGTATGGCTAAATAACCTGGTCATTCTTATCCACTCCGCCCGTGTACCTGTTGTAATCAAGTATACAGTTGGGCTTGTGAACTTCAGCCACCTCACCCCAAACCTTGACAGGAGAAGTGCTCTCATCATGAATTGTAGTGAGCATGTACACATCATGCCTATCAGAGAACTTGGGTGCAAGCATTTCTTTGGAATACAATGTAGTGCTCTGGGAGTTTTGGAGCTTCTGTGGAAATAGTTTGCAGTGACAACGAACTGTACTGCATGCCATAGTGGCAGCTTTATGCAGCTCACTGAACAGCTATACTCCTGTGTAGAAGTTGTCCACATAAAGTTATTACCTTTGTGAGGGAATGGCTACACAAGCTCCATAAATCTTTCTTGTGACTCCTAGCGTGGGAGGGCAACCTACAGGGTTTAGAGTGGAGTCCTTCCATGTATACACTCTCAAGCTGTACACATAGCTAGTAGGGCTCTCACACAGCATGTACAACTTGATGCCATAGTGAGCTCTTTTGCTAGCAATGTACTGCCTGAACAGCAGCCGCCCTTTGTACAAGATCAAGGACTCATCAATTGCTGTATTCTTTCTAGGAGTATATATCTCTGGAAACCTGGCCGGCCAATATTCCACGACAGGCTGAATTGTGAACAACCCCTTATGGTCTAGATGGTCCTGGGGCAATGCAGCTGAATTTTCATTGAAATGCAGCATATACTGCAATAGCAAAACATTGTCTCTGCTGATGTACAGTGAGAAACTGGGTGTTACCCAAACCATGCAAGTAGACCAGTAGGACTGCAAGCTTGATTTGTGCATTAACCCCATTTTGAGCATAAGGTCCAAAAATATCTTCAACTCCTCAAGTGAAGATGGAGTCTCCTGGTGTGCCCCAGAATGAAACCCTAGAGTGCCTCCATGCTCCCTCAAAAATAGACTTTACATCCAGCGTTGCCAGTAAATGGCGGATTTGGGGCTGAACTAAATTGGGGCTGCCAAGAGAGCTCTCCGCCTGTGCTTGCCGCTGCAGGGTTTGTGTACCCTAATATGGTCACTCTACTGCACAGAGTGCGCATGCCAAGGGACAGCACAACTGCCATCATCATGTCCCTCAGAATCTCTGGAAGATGAGTCGTCGGATGGAATTCTGCAGACTGAGAAATTGCTTCCAGATTCTGCTCCATTTTCATCTCCCTTAGATGCTTTCTCAGTATCTGCTGTCTCAGTCTCTGATCCTGCCTCAGAGTGTCCTCCATAACCTAAGTTAAGGGTTTGGCAGCAGTCATTCACTGAGATGCCATCTGTGTTGACTGGCGAACACCTTCCTTCTAAATTATTGTCCTATGTAAAAGGCAGAAGTATTGTTGGAAATCAGTTGGTGGGTGTATGTATGTGAGATGTGTGCAACAGTAAATAAACATAAACTTACTTTTTTGGTGAATTTGCCGTTTCTTCAAAGACACAAACACAGACAAAAAAGACACCGTATTACTTCAGCTTGTCATATACCCAATTTTACAGCATACTTTCGTCATGGCTTATGTAAAACTTTATTGTTGTGGAATATGCTGGGTCACGGCCTGTATAAAGTAATTTACCGAAGCTACAAATCCACCATTGATCTCAAGAAGCACACATTCACATAGTAGCCCCTGCAACTTTCTGCGCAGGTGTGCTCCTTGTGAAATTTCACATTGCTATCACAGAGGTCACAGGAATTATGCGTTAGGAGACCACCAAATTATGAGGCAGGGTTGACTAAATTCTGCAGCATAATGCAGCACTTTTTTGATAGTATTACTTCATTATCTTTTTCATTTGTAAACAAGGTAATACTGTCAGGCCAAACATTTCACCTCATTAGTACCAGTTTAGCAATCATATGCATAAATAGGCAACTGAAAGGTGACAAGTCAACCTTTGCGTAGGCACTTCCACTACATGCCAACACATATATACTGCATATGCCACATAAATCTACCATCTGCTGCATAATCTGCAGATGGTAGACTTATGTGGCATATGTAGTATAGATATATATTTTTTAGAAATATGTTTACTGTTTTCCCCTTAGGGGCACTATCTGCCTCCAGGGGAAAACACACATTTGAAAAAAAATATATGTGGCCCCCAAATGGGGCCGACCCATGTGCTGTGGGTCGATCCCTACCTACTTTTTTTTTGCAAATGTGTGGTTCCCCTAGGACCCACATATTACCCAAAAATATCTTGGGGCCCTCAGGGGGCCAGTCCATAAACAAGGAGAGCCCACCCATTATCAATTTCATTTTTCTTTTTATAAAAAATATATTTTTCCATTCACCTGGGGGCAAGATTGCACCCCCATCACCCCCCCCTCCCCCCCAGAGGAAAACTTCCTTTTTTCCCTTTTATTTCCCCCGGGTGGGTCAGCCCGTTACCATGAGGGCTGATCCCCCAAACACACATCCTGGGTGGCCTAGTGGTTTCCTGACTGTGGATCATGGTGCGACCGCAAGCCACAATCAGGAAACAGTTTCAAGAAGGCCGCGTTTGAAAGGGGAAACTTTCTCCTTTCAAATGAGGCTTCCCTGAAATCTGGGGAGGTTGTTTTCAGCATTATTTCTTCCCCCCGGAGCAGGAGAGAGCACTCACCTGCTCCTTCCTGCCTCTCTGGTGGGTAATGTGTGAACTCAGTGCACCTCACAGCATGCTGACATCACAGATGGGTGGGAGGGGGCATAGGGGCGGATGCGGAGGTGATTCTTTGTTGCCCCCGCTTAGTAGGAAAAAATAGGAATTCTCTGATGCTATCAACAGAAGATCCCTTGTAGCCCTCTATAGTGTTGGACGCTTATAGGATTATTAATAAAAATAGCAAAAACAAACCAACAATAATAATAGTACTTGTTATTATTTATAATAATGATGATGATAATAATAATAATAAGTAACAGATAAATAATTGTAGTTAACCATGTGGCAAACTGAAAACAGTGAATGGGACTGTCTGCCAGTCTACTCTCCTGAATTTTGGGAACTGCATTAATATGGCCTCAGACGGTCATAGCAATTGACAGGGGTGAAAAGATAATCAATTTTGATTGAAGAGAGGGGATTCACTGCAAAGAAAGTTTGACACACTGTACAGAGGGCCTCATTGAAAGTTTGAAGGGCAAGGACATTAAGTCCACCACTCTGATGGACTACTGCCCGCCAAATTTAGAGATCAGCACAGGTACAGTTGTGAACTCTGTGCCTGCAGAGGAACTACTGTCAAAGCGGTTCCTTTAAAGGCACTGAAGGTTTGGTGTCCGTCAGCTGACTTTTAGCTAGCTATGTGACAAACATTTTTGCTTTTCCAAAACAAACTCCCAAAGCTGGAGTTTGTTTTTGAAAAACAACATACTATTGACTCCTACACTATGTAAGTTTTCTTGCAGGGTCTCAGGATTAGTTCTTCTTTTCAATCTAGCAATGCAAAACTGTCGCTGAACTGTCTGCCAAACTCTAAATTGTGCCCAGAAGGTTTTAAACTACATCCACTTGGAAACCTAGAACTCTTGAAGTGTTTGTGGTGCAGCTGTACTTTGTGCTGGATAAGAATGTCAGAGCATAGTGGTGGCTGCTGCTTAGTGTACCCATTGAAACCACTGCATAGTATATTGTGGAAGCAGCATTGTGAGAGTCTAGTCATGGTATATCTGGTGCATAAGAGGGCAAAACTCTTGAATGGCACACAGGGTATTTAAACCTCAGGTTGAAGAATGTTATGGTAAGAAAATTCAAGTAGTGCTTACAAACCCTTATGAGGCCTTGAAGTGCTGTGCAGACAGGTTGCAAGCTCCTTCGTGAGAGCAAGTAATTTTGTAATAATCATGCATAAACTTTACAGTTTGTCATGTTGTTTTCAAACAGCATCATGCTCTTTTCAATATGCACATTGCAGCAATTTATTGTGCTATTTTTTATATAAGTTTTTCAAAAATTTATTTTGAGCTATGTATAGCCCTCAGCTCTGCTGGTGAAGAAGATCAATCGTGGAGCATTCTGCAACTATCAGACCAGTGCATATCATCTTTGGCCAAGGTGGCTTTACATATGCTAGATCTTTGCTTTTTCTGCCATATGAGAGCCTGCAACAGTTGGTCCCCTCTGATATAGTGAGGCAACCCACTTTTTAAAGGCATACCTACTAGAGCCACATTGATTACATACTCCTAGACTTATATTCCTGCCACAACCTTGTTAAATTGATAGTCCTCCAATGGTTTGAGAGTGACCATTTCTCCTTTTACCTTACCCTGCACAGCAATCCAGGACATGCAAGTTTGAATTTGTGATGCCGTGGCAGGGATCTATCTATCACCAACAACAGGAGGTATGTAAGGTGGAAACATGTTGCAGATAATGAGGATAATATCACCCAATTGTATCATTGCTTGGATCCAACTTTGTGTGCCTTTGCTGATCCTGTTTCCTCACTTCACACTGTTATGGGTTCCCACGCTAAGTGCTTCTAAGCTCTAAAAAATTCCTTCTTCACCAAACCATAATCTACTAGGACTAGGTCCTTGCCAGTCAATCCTACATGGTGCAATATGGCTTGCAGGATAGCTAAGAGTTCTCTTATCAAAGCTATCAAAGGTGGCTCCTCAAGTGAGATTCAGGCTCCTAGAGCAAATTATAATGAACTTCAAAAGAAGGCCAGAATAACCCTGGACACTGCCATCTGTGAGAGTACATCCTGCATGTTGTTCGATCTGGAAACCAGGTAAATTTTTGGCATATAATTGGCCATGGTGCAAAAACATGCACAATGAGACCTGAAAAGAATATTCTTCCCAAAGACTGAACCACCCACTTTTAAACCCTATATAGCAGTGACACCTTTGGCCCGTCCTCTGTTCCAGATCTGGCTCTTGAGAAGACTGGCCTCAATTCTCCAGCACTAACCTCCCCATTTGAACTTGAACCAGATAATGACCCAGGTTGTGTTTTTTCCCTGGTAGAAACTGAACATGCTATTAGCTTGCAGAAAGCAGGTAAGGCTCCCGGACAAGATCTCTGTGGATCTTTTTAAATCAGAGCCAGTTATTTTGGCTCCTTATTTAAACCATGTAGCTAACGCTATCATGGCTCAAGCCCACATCCCTGCTACCTGAAAAGGAGCAGAGATAGTTTCAATATACAAAAAAGGGCCTAAAATCTGATCTGGCAAATTATTGATCAATAAGCGCAATTGATGCAGCCCAGAAAATGTTCTGTAAGTACATTTTAGACCGTCTCTTATTGTGGATTGAAGACAACAAAATTCTCGTGCAATTCCAAGCAGGGTTCCACTCTAAGACAAGCACAGTGGACCAAGTTTTCAAATTCCAACTTATGAGATGGAAAGTGTTAGATATCAACAGGAATAGCCTCTCCGTGGCATTTGTCGACCTAAAGGCGGCCTTTGATATGGTCTCCAGAACAAAGCTCTAGCACACCCTAAGCAAACTAGGGCTCCCATTGCCTCTTCTGGATATTATAGTGCATCTTCACACCAATAATTACACCCAAATCAGATGGTGATCAAATGGGGAACTAACCGACCAAATAAAGGTTGCCAAGGGGGTTTGGCAGGGGTGCGTTCTGGCCCCAATACTATTCCTCCTCTTCATAAATGATTGTGTAGACTTTCTGTTGAGTTGCAAAAATGATTCCACAGTCTTAGGTGGCATGAAAATACCAGGCTTATCGTTTGCAGATGACACCTTGCTAGTCTCAAAAACACCAAGAGGAATAGAAACCCTACTAGCTAGGTTTGAACTGTTCTGCACTAATCATGGTCTAGATATTAACACGTGCAAAACCAAGTTAATGGCCATCCATCTGCACAGAAGATTTAGAGGGAAAATAAGATTGGAGGGTGAGAATCTCGATAGAGAGTTACATATTTTGACTATCTAGGAATTCATCTATCTAGCAGTAGTTATTGGGACAGTTGGATTATAAAGAGCACACTTGTATTAAAAGATATGGTGGATGCTACTCTGAGATTTGCTAAGAACACCACGCTTCATCCTGTTTCCCCTCTTTTAGTAGTCTGCAGGGCATAAGCTCTGGTAGCAGCAATATACAGGACTGAGCTATGGGGATATTGTAGTATTGACCCACTGGGTGTTGCAGAAAACACGTTTTTGAGGGCCTCACTAAAACTCACCCAAAGTACCTCATTAGCCTTTAAGTTAGATTTGGGTATGCAATCCATTGTTCCGAAAGTAAGACTTTGGTCTCTCATTGAGTTGGAACCCTTTAGAATATGCCTTAGAGACATCCAGGTTAGCCAAGGCAGAGCTGAGAGACTAACATGCCTAAAATATATAAAGCAGATTTTAGCCTCCCTGGGCTTGTTGGAATTTTGGACTAATCCAGCCTCTATTACTTGTTCTTCTGCTAAGGCCGTGAAGTCCCTTTTCTGGGACTATGAGGAGAGGAAATTGTTCCACTAAACTTAGGTTCATTAACAGATAGATTTATAGAAATAAAAACAACCTCTTTGTTTGAACAATAAATGGACAGCATTGACTCACCTTTTACCAAAGCCCTCTACATATGATTTAGGCTTGGCACCTTACTGCTAGCAACCTTTACTGGTATGTGGAAAGGCCCAATGTAAGATAACAAACTTGCATGCAGCGAAGCAGAAGAAACAGAAGAGCATCTTCTATTCTTCTGCTTGAGATATTCTAGACAGCACAAGCATTGGACTGCGCCTCTGTATCACACACTGGGAACTTGCCAACCTCAGGTTGCATTGAGAATCTATAGGTCAGACACCACATCCTATATAGTATTCTGTGTAGCTAAATATCAGAGTGTCTGGATTACTCTGGCCAAGATTCTATCCTCTATGCCCCCTGCTAACTTACCATGATCTATGCTTTCAAACTAACTGAGCACAGACAATGGTAGAGGAGGGTATTATTTGCTGCAGCAACTATATCAATGATTGCCCAACAATTCTAACAGTGTACCCTACTAATGTTGCCATCCCGAGGTTGTTGTATGATACCTCAGGTTAGAAGGATTCAGTGTTTTAAATACATTTTAAACAAGATTGTTTCTAGTTGTAACCACTTTACCTACAGGTAAAATCAACCCCTCAGAGCAGAAGTATAGTAAAGCTTTTGACTACTGAGTGGAATGCAGAAGGACGATTTTATCGGTGTCTGTACAACTGTCCTTACTAAAGCACTTTATTATGTATTACTTGTGTATTTTCACTGTATGTATGTAAAAAGTTTGAATGTATACATTGATAAATCGTTTGGTTTGAATCATGAATTTCTAACACTTGGCATATTGTGCATATGTATAGGTTGAAATTGTTAATTGATTATGTTGTTGCTTTTTTGTTCTTTGACCGAAATTAAGTGCTTGAAATTGAAAATTGACTCACAACTATTAGGGACTTTGAAATGCATATGGATGCGCAGTTAACATTCTACATGTCCCAAAATGTCCTTAATATTCATGAACATTCATGCCATTCGTTGGGGATTTTGATTAATTATATAGAAACATTATAACATTGGAAGTAGGTTTGATAAATAGGGTATGTAATTATATCCAATGTTAAATGAGGTCACATTGGTGTCTCCACGCACCAATGAATCCTGTGGTGACAATGTAGGGCATCATTCAGTTAGGGTATAGCACAAATGAGACAATATTGTCGAGTGTAGACTCAATTATTGCAATATGTTGTTTTTATTTATTAAATTCCAACATAAACTCAATTCAAATTAATATTGCTGTCACATATGCATTATCTTTGTACATGACAAATATATCACCAAATTGTTAAATGCCAATATTGTATACCTGAATAAAGCAACATGATACTGAGACTGATATGTTAAAGTAGTACAATAATGGCCTAAATAGATGATAGCAAGTTTTGATCACATCAAAAAATAGAATATTGAAAATAGTTACATCATCCCACACCCATAACACAAAGCTGGAAATCAAAGTCAATGTGCACTCATAACAAAATATTAAAAGCCCTCAATTTACAAAGAATCACAGGATATATCAAATGTTCGATGATGATTAGCCCACATTTCAGGGTTTGTAAAGCCTTATTTTTAGTACAATTTAAAAATATAGAGGGCAGTAAAAAAATGTTGTTGATAGCAAGCTATAAATGACCATGGTGCATAATCTGTTATGAGATACGAAACCAGAAAATCAAGCAACTAGAAAGTCTTGGTAATGGGATTGGATATGCCTTTTACAGATGCAGAATTGTGTAACATAAATCAGGATATGCATTGTCTTCCCATAAGTTCAATTTTGAGAGGAATTTAGTTCTACTCGATTTACAGACTACATTGTACATCAGAGAGGCTACACAAAATTAAGTCTAGATATAGTGAATTGTGTACAATCTACAAACAAATTGGTATGGAGATACATATGATATGGAAATGTTCAAAAGTGCAAAGTCTATTAAAAGAAAAATACAAATGAATTAAATCAGTAATACTTTATAGGATGTAATTGGACTCGTGTGTGGCCCTTTTGGGTAAGGTGTAGGATCTTGAACAAGATTCTAATCCAAAAACTAGAACTTTGTATTCCTTGGCTCAATAGTCACTGCTTCATTAACTGTTGATAAATGGCATAATAAACAACTACCAACCACAAAGAAATGTATATGTAAAATGAAAAACATTAGGACCCATGAGGGTTATTTTATCTGTGTGTCAGAAGAGAAGATACATTTCAGGACTCTGACAGATGGGAGAAGGTGCTGGATACTAGAAAGAACAGCTTTCAAGGGACCAGTGTAAAAATATTGGAAATAGCTTTAAATAATGGTTTTATGCTGGAACATTATGTCATCTATTACATTCTAATATCACATCCTTGCACTTTAAATAATGAAATAAAAACAACTGTAGGTCTAGGAAGCCTTAGCCAGGATGCATAAAATGAGGATCCATATACCAGATGTTAAGATTAAACCTGGTCAAGGGTGAGGTATCTTAAAGACCTTACATATATATTCTGGTGGGGAGAGACTATTAAATAAAGTGAACACTTTCAAATATGTTTGATATTTATCATCATATAACTCTCACAAAGAATATTGTGGCTGAGTATCCGGTATCCTAAAGTCCTCGCACATATTTTATGATGTGGAGAAACAAGTAAAAAAGTTCAAAATGTCAAATGTGCAAAATGTCCACCATCAGATAATTATCTTAAAAATTTAAAAATACACTGAAGAATAAAAAGATTATATTAATATAGAGCAACTTAAAGAATATGCTGGAGGAAATTGTGATTTTCCTACAGTGGTGCCAAGAGAATCAGACTTTAATTAAAGACACAGAGGCATTTACTATCTCCTTTTCCTTTATTACAACCATTTAAATAAGAGCAATAAAAAGGCCCAGTATAAGGGGAGTAGATATCCAACATTCCAGATCTCCTTCTCTTTTTTCTGCTCCAAAGAAAACTAAACAAAGTTGAAACTTCCAATTCAATAATATTAAATGTGATAACAGTCCCACAGGTTCCACTTCCAAGATGTGGACAACACAATTCAGTTTATATCAGCATATATAGCTAGAACACAAAACAGGCACAGATGAAAAAATCTCATGTTTTGTTTAATTATTTCTAAAGAGTCTTTTTTTATAAATAGAAATACAAATTACAAAATACAATTAGTGCAGTAATCTCATAGTAGCACGAGTAGTTACAATTCATACATTTGCCTTTAAACAAAAATGTTACATCCTTACATGTCAGGTAGTGTGGCATTTATGTACACTATATAAATATATATCTTGATTTTCTGGTCACCGTGCCTTTTAATGTCAAGAATGGAGGTATTATATTCCTGTGTATCTACCACATATTCAAACCATGCTCAATAAGTTTAAAATGAAATTTAGTAAAAGAAGACTTTGCTTAATCTACAGTTGTCATAACATACTGCAATCTAGCACCTGACACAAAACCCTCAGATGCTATTGGTCCTCTCAGAGAACTAATCCTAAATGAGGAAACATCTGTTCTGGTTTCCATCATCACCATTCTAAACCATCAAGCCAAGGAGGGTGCCAAAACCAATCAAGACAGTTTCACAAAGGAGAACAAAACAACGCCCAACCCAGAAGCTTTATGTTCATATGAACTAAGTTCATCAGCCTTCAAATATCTCACCACATGAAGTTTAGGTTGATCCAAGCTGAACAGATATAAAATGGAAAAAATAAAGGGTCTTTGTTCACCTTTCCAAGTGAAACATCACACTGTCCTGAATGAAAACTCTGTCTGAGACATCCAAAAACTGAACATCCAAACCTCTCTTAAAAGAGCCTTGGCACATAAAATACACTGTTTCATAGGCAAAAGCTTTCTAGACAAAGAACATTTCATGCTAATATTTAAAATCAAATTCAACACCTTAAGCACATCTGACAAAATGGAATATCTTTATTATAGAGGTCTCTACAAATGAATAATTAGTAACAACCTACAAACAAACAAATTCCTACTTACTTTCATCCTGTGCACCAAAACATGACCTGCAACTATAACTGAATGATATCAATTTACTAAACCTAACAAAATTCTTTCGTCTAAAGAATTGTAAATAATTTGCAACTGATCCTAGACAGGATCAATCAGCTACATTCCTCCAATTCCAGTTTCTCAGGAAGACCAAATAACAGGAAAACAGGTAATTCCTCCCCTTTGTTGTGCGATCTAACAAGGACAGGTGGAAACTTACAAACAATACCCATGCCTACCAACAGTTCTGCCTCCAGTGTGGTCCCTCTGGAATAGATTTCCAGAGTTCCCAAGGCTTTTCAAGCATTTTGGCTCAATACCTTTCACTTACTAGCTCAGTCTCAGCTGTTTCAGGCAAATCAATCCAAGGTTACTTTCATCCTTCATTCATTTGGTTAAGGATGCCTTGGCAAGGGCGATTTCATTAATCAATAAGAACAGTCCCTTGTTATCTTTTTATCCCCTTTTCTGGAACACTTCAAAAGAATATTTGGTAAATGCCGAACTAAACAAAACACTCATATTGGACTCCTTACTATCAGACAAGGGTAAAGAGAATTTCTTAACTATATTAGTCATTACAATCAATTGGTTTCAGAATTAGGATTAATGGATGAAAAGGCAGCTGCTGCCTTCTGCCAAGGTTTACATGAAGATGTGAAAGACGGCATCTCACTAGTAGTACATTGATCTATGATTCTAATGTTCTCATAGACTCAGCCCTTTAAATGCACTCTCAGCAAAAGGAATGAAAGAGAATGCCACTAGGTTGCAGGATACCTCTAATTCTAGCAGGAGAATCTAAGTCTACCGAAAGACTGGAAGAACCTATGCCGATTGGGCAACTACAGAAATACCTTACAACTGAGAAAAAAATAAAAGAAGAAGAGAAGGCCTGTTCCTATACGCTGGAGAACCTAGACAATTCCTTAAGAACTGTACCCGTCACCAGGAAACAGCACTGCTTGACCTTGAAGGGTGAACCCAGATCAAGTAGACTTACAACAAAAGAGTTGCCGGTGCTTAAGAACATTACTATTAGCTGGATGAAGTGTCCACTCATTCAGGTCTACTTTTAGTTTTGACTTTTATTAAGTGGATAGCCTCAGGATGTTTTAGTGACCAGACCTTTCAAGAAAAAATACAGATTCCAAAAAAGTGAAAGATGGCACATAATTGACTTCTGGAGACATTGTTTGGGAAACAGAAAATGTAATCATGACTACACTACATGGACATGTAGAATCTTTATTTTCCCCCCCTTTTTTCCCACTGTACAGTCACTTCAGATCCTGTAGTTCATATTAGATTATATTTGAATGACAGGGGAAGGAGAATGGTTGGTGTCAGACTTCCTGCCCCAAATTCCAGCAAATCCTGGCAAAATAACAATGACGGCTCACTCTTATGGCATCAGGGCACTACCCTTGTCATTTTCTGCCCCTTTTTTCCTATTATATTAACGAAGAATAATACATTATTATTCACTGGTAGTATACTAGAAAAAAATGCCAACCCTCACAGTGAGTCATGGTTGTACAGCTCAAGCTGTGTGATGGTGGGAGCAGATACATTAAGGTACCTGAACCAGCCATCAGACAGATTGCTCAGGGCTGCTTAAGTCTCAGCCTTGGCCTCAGGGTCTCACCATAGCTCAGTGCCTTCCCATTTCTGATGCTTTGCAGCATCATTACTAAAGGTAGTCCTAATCCCTTTAGGCTTCAGCCCTGCAGTGTCTAGGGCTGCACCAATCAACCTATTACCCCAGTATTTCCCCACTCATCCCAGAGAGTGGGATGAAAAGGCTGAAAGCTGGTACTTGTCAAGTGCATTAACTTGTAACCTGTGAGGTCAAATCCATGTTGATTGACTGCCAAGCTCTAGCTCTCAGCTTCTTGTTTAAGGGCTTGAGGCAAAAACAACAAATGCAGCACCTGCAACTTTGGGTAAGTATAAAAAAAGATGCTATCAGATGGTGTTTTGCATGCATGGGGTGAGAGATTGTGTGTGTGGGGGTGAGGATGTGTGTGTCCGTGAATGTATGTGTGTGTAAGTGTGTATGTATATTAGTAAATGTATGAGAGTGAGTGAGAGTATAAGAGGGTGAGCAAGCAAAAGTGAATGGGTGACAATGTGAGTTAAAATGTGCATGAGTATGTGAGTGACCATTTGAATGAGACAGTGAGATAACATGCAAGGAATGTGAGTGATACAGTGAGTAGGTGAATGAGTATGCATTTGTGAGTGAGCATGTTTTTGAACATGTAAGAGAGACAGCGTCTAAGGATGTACTGTGGCTACATGCAAGCATTTGAGGGAGACAGTGCATGAGTGAGATGGTGTGTGAGTGAGAGAGTGAGGCAGTAAGTATGTGAGTGAGATAGTATGTGAGTGTATGAGCAAGTCAGTGTGTGAATGAAACAATGTGTGAGTGAGAATGTATGAGCAAGTCAGTGAGTGAGACAGTGAGTGAGCTTTTTGAGTGAAAGTATGTGAGTGTGTAATACAGTGTGTGTATGACTGTGTTTGAGTGAGACAGTATGAGTCAGACAATATGTGAGCATGTGAGACAGTGAGTGACTATGGTAGACAGTTAGACTGTGTGAGCATTGAAGTCAGACAATTAGACAGACAGTGTGTGAGCATGTAAGTGAGACATTATCCATGCATGTCAATGAGCATGCGAGTCAGACAGTGAGTGAGTGAGAAACTGTGTGAGTAAATGAGAGCGTGTGAGCATTTGACAGTAAGGGTCGATTCCGATTCGGGCCGGAAAAGCACCGACCGACTCGGATCCGGAAATAATACCGACCGACACGTACCCGTGGCGCCCGACACGCCAAGTATGATGCAAGGCGTGAAAAATCCGACCGACACGTACCGAAACCAAGTCGACCGACCGAGCCGCACGGAAAACAGCAATCCGGCCGGAAAAACACGCGAATCCAACCGACCGACACGCACCCGGAACAAATCCGACCGAAACGTACACGCGAACTCCAAACCGCAAAGTACGATGCAAGGCGCGAAAACCACGAGCGAGTCGGACGGAGGCCAAGCCGTACGACCGACACGCATACAAAACCGAGTCGAAGCAACACAAAACACCGCGACCGACGCGTACGCAGCATAGAAAACTGCACAAACACAGCGCGAACGAAACGGAGAACACCGTACGAGACAAATGCAGGGTCCGACTCGGTCACAAGAACGTTTCCAACATACACAAACAGCACAAAGGAAAAAACACCCAAAAAAAGGCCAAACAAGCAATTACCAAGCCAATAAATACTGGGGGGTGGGGACAGAGAACAAAGACACACCCACAACTCCACCTATATAAAGGACACAAATCACAACCATGAGCCTTTGCAAATGCCATTCCACTGCCAGCACCCAAGAGAAAGCAACCACACACCCACAGCTCATCCCTCACACAAGCCACACACCATCAGCACACCAACAAATACCTACCTCACATACACCCAGCAAAACACACACTCACACACCCTCACCTGCACACCAACACACACATCACTCACCATCACCACCCATCAACATGCCCCCCAAGAAAAATCCCAAGTTCCTAGATAGTGAATTGGAAGTCATGGTAGACGAGATCCTCAGGGTAGAGCCACAGCTGTTTGGCACACTGGTCCAACAGACCCCCATCTCCCAGAAAACCAAGATGTGGGAGAGGATCATCAACAGGGTGAACGCACAATCACCATGTCGGCGCACAAAGAGCGACATCCAGAACAGGTGGTATGACGTGCGCAGGAGGGTACGGGACCTGCTGAAGAAAGACTACATCAACAGCCAACACACCGGCAGTGGCCCTCCTGCCAAGCCAATATACCTCAGGCCCTGGGAGGAGAAGGTGCGGGCCATCCTTCCGCCAGTGAGCGTATATGGACTAGAGGACATCCCAGAGCCTGGTGAGTACACAACAAATATACACAATATACTGCCACAAAACACACACATCACTGTCAAGGGGAGAGTCAAATCATGCACTCATAGCAATTACACAGCAACCAGAACAGAATCATCCCAAAATGTGTATGTCAGTCAGATAAACACAACACATGCCATCAAAAAAGTCACATCCAACTGTGCCAACACATGTACAAACACAACTACAACTACAGCTAGGCAGTGGCACAAATAGAACTAACAAACACATCCACACATATTGCCCCCCCCACAACTGTCCCATCAACACCACCCTGAACCATGCTCACATCACAGGGAGTGGAGAAGGACTCACAAGATGGCTGACACTGGCTACTGCTGTGGGGAGCACAAGGCCCTGCTGCCAACTGTGCACCAACAAACAGCAGCACACCACTGACTGACATCCTGAGAGACAACTTACACTCCCTGCAATGCAAGCACGTTCCATGGTGGGATATCTGGCTAGCTGGGTGGGAAGGAGGACTTGCAGCACTGTCCATAGTCACAAGCACCTCCCCTCACACACACCCCAACACAAACTCCACAGAACCCACCTGGTAGAATGCAATGCCCCAATCCTAACACAAGATCCCACAAAGAACCACCACCCTGGGTTATGTTGTGTGAAGCACAGGGACACTCTTGGGACCTCTAGCCAAACAACTGCCAGGACAACACTCCCAGCCATCCTGTCAGCACAGCCAGCCCACCCCACAGGGAAGCAGAGTCAAAAGGAAGGAAGCATGGGCATGCTGGGAAGGGGGTGGAGGCAATAGCATGATGGGAGTCGTAGTCACTGATATTGGTCACCCCCACAACTGTCCCATCAACACCACCCTGAACCATGCTCACATCACAGGAAGTGGAGAAGGACTCACAAGATGGCTGACACTGGCTACTGCTGTGGGGAGCACAAGGCCCTGCTGGCAACTGTGCACCAACAAACAGCAGGACACCACTGACTGACATCCTGAGAAACAACTTACACTCCCTGCAATGCAAGCACGTTCCATGGTGGGATATCTGGCTAGCTGGGTGGGAAGGAGGACTTGCAGCACTGTCCATAGTCACAAGCACCTCCCCTCACACACACCCCAACACAAACTCCACAGAACCCACCTGGTAGAATGCAATGCCCCCATCCTAACACAAGATCCCACAAAGAACCACCACCCTGGGTTATGTTGTGTGAAGCACAGGGACACTCTTGGGACCTCTAGCCAAACAACTGCCAGGACAACACTCCCAGCCATCCTGTCAGCACAGCCAGCCCACCCCACAGGGAAGCAGAGTCAAAAGGAAGGAAGCATGGGCATGCTGGGAAGGGGGAGGAGGCAATAGCATGATGGGAGTCGTAGTCACAGCTCTACATCCCCCACCACATGGCCCAGCAAGCTCACACTCACGCATGCACATCCCACAGAGAGTGGAAAGGCCCATCAAAGATGTCTGACACTGTTGCTGTGTCGTGGGGAGCACAAGGGCATGCTGGGTACTGCACACCAACCAACAGCAGGACACCACTGTCAGCCATCTTGCCATTGCTCTCACACCCACACACACTGAACTCCCCACAAAAGCAAGTAAGTATGGGAATGCTGGGAAGTGGGGTGGAGGCAATAGCATGATGGGAGTCGTAGTCACAGACATAGCTCACCCCCACAACTGTCCCATCAACACCACCCTGAACCATGCTCACATCACAGGAAGTGGAGAAGGACTCACAAGATGGCTGACACTGGTTACTGCTGTGGGGAGCACAAGGCCCTGCTGGCAACTGTGCACCAACAAACAGCAGGACACCACTGAATGACATCCTGAGAGACAACTTACACTCCCTGCAATGCAAGCACGTTCCATGGTGGGATATCTGGCTAGCTGGGTGGGAAGGGGGACTTGCAGCACTGACCATAGTCACAAGCACCTCCCCTCACACACCCCCCAACACAAACTCCACAGAACCCACCTGGTAGAATGCAATGCCCCCATCCTAACACAAGATCCCACAAAGAACCACCACCCTGGGTTATGTTGTGTGAAGCACAGGGACACTCTTGGGACTTTTAGCCAAACAACTGCCAGGACAACACTCCCAGCCATCCTGTCAGCACAGCCAGCCCACCCCACAGGGAAGCAGAGTCAAAAGGAAGGAAGCATGGGCATGCTGGGAAGGGGGTGGAGGCAATAGCATGATGGGAGTCGTAGTCACTGATATTGGTCACCCCCACAACTGTCCCATCAACACCACCCTGAACCATGCTCACATCACAGGAAGTGGAGAAGGACTCACAAGATGGCTGACACTGGCTACTGCTGTGGGGAGCACAAGGCCCTGCTGGCAACTGTGCACCAACAAACAGCAGGACACCACTGAATGACATCCTGAGAGACAACTTACACTCCCTGCAATGCAAGCACGTTCCATGGTGGGATATCTGGCTAGCTGGGTGGGAAGGGGGACTTGCAGCACTGACCATAGTCACAAGCACCTCCCCTCACACACCCCCCAACACAAACTCCACAGAACCCACCTGGTAGAATGCAATGCCCCCATCCTAACACAAGATCCCACAAAGAACCACCACCCTGGGTTATGTTGTGTGAAGCACAGGGACACTCTTGGGACTTTTAGCCAAACAACTGCCAGGACAACACTCCCAGCCATCCTGTCAGCACAGCCAGCCCACCCCACAGGGAAGCAGAGTCAAAAGGAAGGAAGCATGGGCATGCTGGGAAGGGGGTGGAGGCAATAGCATGATAGGAGTCGTAGTCACTGATATTGGTCACCCCCACAACTGTCCCATCAACACCACCCTGAACCATGCTCACATCACAGGAAGTGGAGAAGGACTCACAAGATGGCTGACACTGGCTACTGCTGTGGGGAGCACAAGGCCCTGCTGGCAAATGTGCACCAACAAACAGCAGGCACCACTGAGTGACATCCTGAGAGACAACTTACACTCCCTGCAACGCAAGCACGTTCCATGGTGGGATAACTGACTGGCTGGGTGGGTGGGAAGGAGGGCCGGCTGTCAACCAAACACAACCAATGCAGACCATGTTCACACCCCAGAAAATACATAGAAATGCCCAAATAATGCAGGACAATGTGCCACACCAATATCAACCCCTGACTGTGACGACTTAGGACAATGCAATGTACAGGCCCGCACCCAGAGGCACAGTCACAACTGTCATGTGTGTCAACCATTGATGCCTGAGGAAACATAACATACATTGTTTGTGTCTCCCAAAAACAGGTGATGATGGGGACACAGCAGCAGACGCTGAGGAGTCCCAGTCCCAGGCTCAAGAGGATGCCGAGCTCACTGGCGTCGTACAGCCTCTGTCCTCCTCGGACGATGAAGACCAATCTGGCACATCCGGTGCAAGTCAACATGCAGCACCAGCAGGACCACCAGCTGCAGCACCAGCAGGACCACCAGCTGCACCCCCTGCACCCACCCCTCCAACGACTTTCACCACGAATACCATCCCTGCCGACATGGACAGAACAAGGAGCAACACCAGCACAGGGACCCTGGACCAACCTGGGGCCATGGACACCACCACCACCACCAACCCCCAAGGTGGACCAGGGTTATCTGTGCGTGCCACTGCACACACTGCACATGTCAGCAGGGGTGGTGGGAGGGGTGGGAGACAGAGGTCGCTGCTTGCAGACGTTGCTGGTGTGCATGATGACCCACAACTGGTACGCATAGCTGATGCGTACCAGTCCAGCACCGGAGAGCTCAGCCAGGTAGTGGGGCTCCTCAGAGACATGAAACAGCAGCAGGCTGCCCATCATGCCCGCTTGGACTCCCACATGTCCCACGTGGAGTCACACATGTCCCGCGTGGACTCACACATGTCCGCGTGGAGTCCAAGTGGGATGCACTGCATGAGATGACGGCGGTGCACAGGGACATTTTACAATGCCTCCGCCAGATGAACAGCAACCAGTCCACACCTCCCTGTGTGCCAACAACATCTGGTGCCGAACAAACTGCAACTGCCACAGGGAGGGAGGAGGACTCTGGCGGAGAGTCCCCTGCACCGCAGCAGCCTGTACTTGAGGGGCCCCCAAGAAGAGGGGTCGTCTGAGGAGGGAAAAGTGAGAGGCCGATGGCCAAGCGCAACTCCCAGGAAGCCTGAACCTGTTCTGGATGTTCGCCTTTGTGCACAGACTGTTCACCCTGTTGACGGCAACACTACTCCCACACATTGCATGGGGAGTACAAGTTGGACCAATGTGTCAGACAACTGTGGCCCCGATACTGGGGATCCTGTCTACCAGGACTTTCAATTCACCTAGGAACTTGGGATTGCAAGATTTATGTACAGCACTACCCATCCTATGCACTATTAACACAAATGTATCACAATAAACACACTAATACACCATACTTGCCTCTGTCGTGATTCCAACGTGGGTGCTGTTATGGGGATGATGAACTGCAAAATTACACTGTGTATGCGAACTGCAACAGCAAGGACAACACAGGCATGTGAGTACAGGCAACGTGACACACATGAGGGAGACACACCACCAGGGCTACACAACACATACACACCTAGGCCATGTGACTCATTGCCTACACTGATGTTGCCAGGGAAGACGGTGCAATGCACAGACACCACACCCATTCCCAGTTGTAGTCAAGTAGCCCACAGGTGCAGTAAGCAAATGGCAGTCAAATGTGTGACCACAGACAATGCACATCACAAAGTGAAGCACAGGTTTATTACACAGTTGCAACATGTCGTAACCACTACAGATGCAAGGTAATCCCATCTGGCAGCGGGCACACAGTCAACAACTGTAGACGGAAGGAAGTCCATGGGTGTGGCGCACATCACCTGTAGGGACACAACAGCTACCAGCCTGGATGTGCAATCACGTCGTCGGTGGACACAGTTGACCAAACGAATCTGAAAGTACCCTGTGAAGGACAGAAATGACACACAGTCAAAAGCAATGGAGTACAGGACAGAACAGCAAAACTCATGCACAATACATGTTACAAGATACCCACCCAGAACCAAGTTAGCATGTCAACACTGTTGGGGAGTACAGCCCACCTGTTGGCACACATCGCAACACACATCCAGTCAAGTAGCCCATGGACACACTCCAACAGCACCAGAGCACCACCCACACATCATGCCAACTCACATCATTGACATGACACCTCAGGATACTCACATTCAGCTAAAGAAGTTGGTGATGAGCTGGGTGCGGATATCACCATCATCATCATCATCATCATCGTCACTGGCATCGTGGTCCAGGCCAGGATCCTCCACAGGTGGCGGATGTTGGTCATTGTCATCCTGGATGAGAGGCAACTCCTTCCGCACTGCCAGGTTGTGGAGCATGCAGCAGACGATGATAATCTTGCACACTTTCACAGGGGCATATGGGAGGGACCCTCCGGTCTTGTCCAGGCAGCGGAAGCGGCTCTTCAGGAGACCAAATGTCCGCTCAATCACTCTCCTGGTCCGACCATGTGCCTCATTGTAGCGCATCTGGGCTGGTGTCACAGGGTTCCTGAGGGGTGTCAGCAACCACGGCATGTTGGGGTATCACGAGTCACCTACGGACAGACAAGTGCACATTAGCTGACTTGGAAAAGTGGGCGGAATACTACAGATCAGATCACACACAATGGCACAAAGTCAGTACACACCGACAAGCCAGGCACGCTGGTTCTGCATCTGTGCCATCATCCTGGGGATGCGACTACTCCTCATCACAAAGGCATCGTGTGCTGAACCAGGGAAACGGGCACACACGTGTGTGATGGTCATGTCTGCAAGACACACCACCAGTGCATTGACCGAGTGGTAGTGCTTGCGGTTCCTGTAGGCCTGCTCCTGGGCCTGTGGTGGTACCAAAGCCACATGTGTCCCATCAATGGAGCCAATGACATGCGGTATCCTCCCCAGGGCATAAAAGTCACTCTTCACGTCAGTGAGTCGTCGCAGTCTAGGGAAATAGATGTACCGGTTCAGGAAGAGCAACATTGCCGCCAAAACATCGCGGAGCACACGGCTCAACATGGTCTGTGACATCCCACCAGCAGTCGCCACAGTATGTTGGAAGATACCGGTGGCAAAGAAGTGTAGGGCTGCCATCACCTTCACCTTGGGGGTCAGCGCTGTAGGATACGGCCGGCCAGGCTGCAAATGTGGGGACAACTGCACTGCCAAATCCTCAATCAGCTGCCTGGTGAAGCGGTACCGTCGGATGCTGTCCCGTTCCACCATCGTTGCCAGGTCTGGGAATGGTCGATGGACAGCAGGAGCCCTGCAGTGCAGAGGAGAAGTAAGCAAGATTTTCAGTCACCCCACATATGCGGCATTGAACACACTCAAGATCCCAACATACATCATTATGAGGCACAACTACATGAAGTGTGCAGTTCCGGAAGGACATGTATGGTACATACATGGCCAACATCTGTCAACACGGTCCAACAGGTGGCATCAATTAGTCCCAGGTTGGCCCATTGGATATCATGAGGCCGTGTCACAGTTCCCATCTCCTGCTGCGTGTCACAATAACCCCCCACAGTGACATGTGAGGACAGATGTGCCCCAGGCACCACAGCTCAATGACAGGTACATTCCCAGGGACCCTGTAATGCCACATGGACACTGGCATTACATGGAGTATCATGTATACACCACAGCAAAACAACCATGACCCCCACAGGTAGTGGCCCCACTTGCCACGGCAGGACAGACATGGACGTCTGTGACACACACACGCACAACATCAAAGTCCATGCACACACAACGTGGATGTGGAGACTGTCTCCCATTGTGCACATGAAATCAGAGACATTGTAAACACTACATGCACAAAGACTGTGGAGGACCATCACTATTGTGCCACTGGGACACCCTGGCTCAAACATACCGTCCCACATGGGACTCACGGGGTATGTGACATGACATACACATACACCACCGTGAAATGTGACCATGGCACATGCACAGATATGAACAGTTGCACATCACAGTGGTCATGTACACGTAACACCCAGGATCCTGTCCCCATGAACACATGCACAGCCTGGGGGTGGCTGCCCACAGGTGACACCCACAGGACAACATGTACACCAACATACACACAATAGGAAATGCAGCCTTACATGCCTTATGATAAAGTTTGGACAGGCTGTCGTGATGTAGGTGTGCCCCTCACTCCCTGGGAGCTATCTGTGGCTGGCATATGTCCATCTGAGACAGGCATGCTGACATATGCCAGTCACATGTACAGTGATGCGTTGTACTGCAATGGACCGATCGGTGCCTCCGGCCGGCCCATTGCATTCAATGTGTGCGGGTACGCGTTGTACCCCTGTGCGCGTTGTACTGCAATGGACCGATCGGTGCCTCCGGCCGGCCCATTGCATTCAATGTGTGCGGGTACGCGTTGTACCCCTGTGCGCGTTGTACTGCAATGGACCGATCGGTGCCTCCGGCCGGCCCATTGCATTCAATGTGTGCGGGTACGCGTTGTACCCCTGTACGCGTTGAACTGCAATGGACTGATCGGTGCCTCCGGCCGGCCCATTGCATTCAATGTGTGCGGTACGCGTTGTACCCCTGTGCGCGTTGTACTGCAATGGACCGATCGGTGCCTCCGGCCGGCCCATTGCATTCAATGTGTGCAGGTACGCGTTGTACCCCTGAACGCGTTGAACTGCAATGGACCGATCGGTGCCTCCGGCCGGCCCATTGCATTCAATGTGTGCGGGTACGCGTTGTACCCCTGTGCGCGTTGTACTGCAATGGACCGATCGGTGCCTCCGGCCGGCCCATTGCATTCAATGTGTGCGGTGCGCGTTGTACCCCTGAACACGTTGAACTGCAATGGACCGATCGGTGCCTCCGGCCGGCCCATTGCATTCAATGTGTGCGGTACGCGTTGTACCCCTGTGCGCGTTGTACTGCAATGGACCGATCGGTGCCTCCGGCTGGCCCATTGCATTCAATGTGTGCGGAGTACGCGTTGTACCCCTGTGCGCGTTGTACTGCAATGGACCGATCGGTGCCTCCGGCCGGCCCATTGCATTCAATGTGTGCGGGTACGCGTTGTACCCTGTACGCGTTGTACCCCTGTACGCGTTGAACTGCAATGGACCGATCGGTGCCTCCGGCCGGCCCATTGCATTCAATGTGTGCGGGTACGCGTTGTACCCCTGTGCGCGTTGTACTGCAATGGACCGATCGGTGCCTCCGGCCGGCCCATTGCATTCAATGTGTGCGGGTACGCGTTGTACCCCTGTACGCGTTGTACCGCAATGGACCGATCGGTGCGCACCCATTGACAATGGGCTTGCCTGGCAACGTACGCGTTTTCGAATTTCGAACGAGTCGGTTGCTGTAAATTCAGTTGGTCACCCACAACAATGTTGCAAAATCATGTATGTCATGAAGTTGAAGATTTGAAGGATGCTGTGGGCGTGTTTTGGTGCTGCTATTCCATGGATTGGCCAGATTCAGAAGATGCAAACGACTTGGACCTATCACTTTGGACACAAGGGACAGTATCTGCCTCTCCAGCACATATATATTGCTGGCTGTTCCCCTGAGAGCTCACTTGCCTGCACTACATGCTCCAGGACGACATCTGCCACTGCACTGCTGCTGTCTCTGCCCCTCTGGACCCTGAAATGGCACGTACTGTGGAGAGAGCCCCAGCCTTCAGCCTTGAAGAGAACCAGGCCCTGCTGGACAGCCTACTTCCACAGTACAGCAAGCTGTATGGGACACCAGGGGAGCAGGTGAGTGTTCTGTGCACTGCCTTTCTGAATGTGCATTTTGTGTGACTAGCAAGGCTGAAAGTCTGCACGCCACTGGCTAGCAGGCTCACTGAGTAGTTGTCACCCCCATAGTGTGTAGTGACTTGCACTGGACAGGTATGGTGCAGTGACAGTGCATTTGAACATGGTTTTACTTCCCATGCAATGATACCATGTAGTGACGTCTGGCAAACTGTCCATGGGCAGCTTTGCACTGCCTGTGTACATCATGTGCCCCTGTGATTGAGACATGTATATACAACTGTGTCATGCACGGATA
Organism: Calotriton arnoldi; assembly: GCA_963921515.1. NCBI lineage: Eukaryota > Metazoa > Chordata > Amphibia > Caudata > Salamandridae > Calotriton > Calotriton arnoldi. Next base: position 22,040 of record CAWUFW010020461.1, on the reverse strand, counting down.
TGTTGCATGTGTGGTAATGGCCTTTTCACTTTGTCATCCTGACAGGTTAATGCCCATCGGAAGCAGGAAATCTGGAAGGACATCGTCCGGGCCGTCCGGTCCGTGGGGGTCTACAAGCGCCGGATCCGCAACTGCCAGAAGAGGTGGCAGGACCTTCGGGGCTGGACCCGAAGGATTGCACGGGTCCAGCTGAAGCTGTCGCCTCCTCGCAGGAGGGGCGGAACACGGACCCTGACCCCCACATGCTCCAGATCCTGGCGGTGGTGTTTCCAGACCTGGATGGGCAGCTGAAGGCCAGACAGCAGCAAGGAGGGGGTGAGTCAAAGACTGCACTGTGAACTCTGTATTACATGCTTTGTGCCCTCCTCTGGCCTGGTTCAACTGCCACAGTGCAGCAGTCATGTTGTCCAGGAGCCATGTCCCTCTATTGTGCACTGCCCACTGCTCATCTGATACCCAGGTGTGGCCCTTACATTCAGGGAATTGTGTCACTTGGGACTGTGTCCTTGCAGTTTGCTTCAATAAAGGTGGGGGACAGCATCTGTTTCCCTAACTCTGTTGTGGGCATCATGGGTGGGTCCATTGTTCACACAACGCCTGTGTTTGGACATGTGATCTGCGTGTTGCTTTGATATACGGTCCACTTGCTGAGCTGAGCCACCACATGTGCCTGGGGTATGTGGCACACGCCCATGCAGCGGGTGGGAACAATGTTTGGGCCCCAGGAGTGTGCAGATTACGTGTGTCACACATACATAGCCAGCTATCCACTGTCCAGGGCACATCCCTCATTCATGTGGAGCAGGACAGTCATGCCTACTCCAGGCCATGCAATGCACTCTGTACTCCCACTCCCGTGTATCAGCTGACACATTGTGCACAGTGATTTGACCCCTCAGGTGTCTGCCTCTGTGTCAGTGTGCTGTGGATTAGTTGCCAGGACTGCTGGGGTGTTTCTTGGTAGGGGCTCAGCATGCCCCTGGAGATGTGACCATAGGAGACGATACTTGTGTGTCACATAGGTGTTTGATCAGCTGCGCGTGCAGACTGGGGTATGCAAATGTGAAGTTTAGGCAGCTGTTCCCCATTCACAGCAAATTGTGAGGGGCTCAGGTTCAGAGGGTAGTGTCACAGGTCTCCCATATGTTCAATAGGTATGACCTGGACAGATGAGGGTTAAGATGATGTGTTGTGTGGGGGATGTACATGTGCACTTGTGCAGCTCCAGGACTTGCATTCCCCATGACCTACTATTGTGACACAGTGCATAGTGTTGTTGTCTGGCTGCCAAGTCATACATCACTGAGACAGTGATGTATGACTTAGCAGTCATGCCTCTGCCATGGCATGTGTCAACTTATTGGTGGTCCGGCAGGGGAGTGACATGTGCTACATGCACACCATTGTGGCGATGGCTATCAGGACATGGGTGCATCATGGTGTCTGTCGCTGGTATGCATCACATGCATTTCCTATTTGACTCTGGGCATCCCTTTCATCCGGAAACCTGTACTGACTCAGTGGCAAGAGCTGTGATGTGTGCATGTCCACATGCCACACCGTGTCCACTGCACTGTCCAACTACTGTGTACTTGGTGCATGTGTCCACACTGGGGTGTTGCAATCCAACAGACACCAGACAGATGGGTGCAAGGCCATGTGGGATGTGAGTGCCATGCTTGGCATCAGACTGACAATTGGCTTCTCCTGTTCAGTTAGGGCACTTTTAGCAATGTATAACTAATGATGCCAGGGCTTGCTCTGTAATGTGCTGTGCTCACAGTGGTGTGTGCGTTTGGTGCAGGTGACTGATGTCTGTCTGTTTCCCCATTGTTTGCAGATACATCCACGGCCACGGAAGGGGACAGCTCCATGGACCAGGAGGAGCCAGAGAGCCAGACTGGGTCAGCAGCCGAGGAGTGGTCGGAGGGACCCAGTGGCACGGAGGGCGAGGGGAGCCACACCGAGGAGTCCTCAGCACCATCCACCTCAGCTGAGGACCAGAGCAACTCGGAGGATGACTCCCTTGTGGAGGCGGGTGTCAGCAGTCACCACACCCCAGCTAGTGTTGCTGTCCCCGCCACCACCAGCACCACCACCGCCCTCCCATCGGCTCCCATTCCCCAGGTCCGTGGAGGCTCCCATGTTCGGGAGCGTGTCTCCTTTGGGCCAGGCACCGCACCCCCTGCCCCTGTGTCCCCTGCTGCCCTGAGTGAGGAGTCTGTGTACCTCCTTCGCCAGCTCCATGTAGGGCAGACAGCCATGCTGAGTGTCCTCCATGCGCACACCGCACTGTTGACTCAGCTGGTGTCGTTCATGGAGGGCATCTCATCGGGCATGTCTGACCTACAGAGGGGCAACAGGTCCATGGACTCCTCCCTGACGGCAGCAGTGTCCCTCCTCAGACAGTCCCTCACCCCTTCTGCCTCTGCTCCATCCACACTCCCCAGCACCTTACCCGTCCCAAGCACACACACACCGGCACAGGCACACACCAGCACACACACGTCCAGCACACAGACACACACGCCACAAACTAAACGCACACGCACGCACAGTCAGGGGACTGAAACCAGACTCACAGGGGATGGGGCCCTGGTACACACACACGCATCCACGGGCACTGCGCAGTCCTCAGTTGCCTCTCCCTCCAAAGCACCCTCCCTTGCCTCACCTGCAACCCCAAAGACCCAGCGCCTCTTCCTCAGTGACCTCGGCCTCTTCCCCTCCGATCCAGCTGCCCCAGCATCCAGGTGGAAGAGGAAGCCCCCCACACGGAGCAGAGTGCCCCTCGCCCCCGGACACCCTCCCCCAGGCGCAGACAGACTGAGGCCCCCACCCGCAAGTCCCCCGGAGTGCTAAGAGCAAGACCCCGCCGCCGCCCTGCAGCTCAAGCACCAGGTCTCCTTCCTCCATCCCTCAGGCCCCCACTCCACAGGTGCCCCCACCACACCCTGCCCCAGGTTCCCCCACCCACAGATATACCATCCCCAAGAGGCTCCGGCCTTCTCCCCCTGCCACTTGCTCTCCCGGAACCACCCCCCGCTGCGCTTGTCTGTGCCACTGATGTGTTGAGGGTGTCCTCCCCCTCTGTCCAGCCCACCTTGCCTGTTCCCCATTCTCCTCCCTGGTGGTAGGCACTGCAGTGGAGTCCACTACCACCCTGTCTGACTTGGGCACTGCAGTGGCGGACCTGTCCACTCCATCTGCAGGGTCCACTGCAGTCGTGCCGGCACCCACAACATCTGAGCCATGCCCCCAGTTGTGCCGGCACACACCATGTCAGACACCTCCACTGCAGTTGTCAGTGGCTCTCCAGCACCCACCACCCCTTCCCTGCTTCCTCCTGGTGAGCCCTAATCCTGTCCCTGCGGTGCCTGGCCTACCCCCCGGTTGCCCCTCCTAGTGGATTGTCCCTGGTTTTGTGCAGGCATGTGTAGGGTGGCATCTGCCACTGTCACCCACTTGTGACTTTGTTGATGGACTGGCCATTGGCCTTTGTTTATGTTCTACCGGACTTCTACTTTTAATGCCACATATGCTGAATAAAGCAACTTTCTGTTCTCAAGTGCTTTTGCTTCTGATGTACATGATGTTGATGATGCTAACCATGCCCTTGCTGCAGTGATGGTGATATTTGGTCTCATGATAATGAAGTGTTACTGTGCAGGAACCCATGTGGTCCAGGGGGAATGTGTCCTATCCTGTGGTGTATCCATGTCATCCATAGCAGCATCTGAGGGTGTCATGTGTTCAGTATTTGGCAATGGGATTTCCTACTTAGATTGGCAATTTCACATCTGTGGCTTCCACCCCTGCACATCTGTTGTGCCTGCCATTGTTCAATTCGTCTACTTCCCTGACCGTGTGGCCATCTCCACTGGACATGCAGGTTTGGGCATCAATGGGGAAGGACTCATCTGTGTTGTCAGTGCAACATTGCTATACAAGTGTGTTGGATCTGTGCTGATGATTCCGTTGGCACTTCCATGACCAGGCTGATGTGACGGGAGCCCTCATTTGGTGCTAATTGTTGATTGTGTGACCAAGTGCTCAGCTGACATGGTGGGGCCCTAATGAGGCAACATATGGCACAGCTTTCCTCACACAGGAGTGGAGTCCCCTCATGGCAGTGTGTAATCCTGTGACATTGCCTGCGCCCAAGGTGTGTGTTGTATGTGCATGTCTGTGTGTTCACTTCCGTTTAGCTGTGCATGCTGTGATCCCTAGTGTTGTACCTGTTTGTGATGCTAGCTGAGTTGAGCTATGTTCCCCCAAAGTCTTCTCCCTGGGTTCTCTGTGATGTGGGTGCATGGCACATTACTGGTCATCAGGGTGTCACCCATAGGTGTGCTTGCTGTCAGGGCTGAGTTTGTGTGCAGACGCAGATGGGTCACAGTCAGGTTTCCCCTTGGCACTTGTTGTTTGCCCCTGTCATGTGATTTCCAGTTTGTGTTATCTTTCAGTGATTGTGACACGTTGTGTGTGTGACTGCTGGCACTCCTCAGGGTCCGGGCTGCAATGTTGGTTGTTGTCTATGTGTGTTCTTTGTGGGTGACCTTGGCTTCTTCATTGGTGTGTGACTGTGGCTGTGATCCCATTGGTTGGTGTGGTATTGCCGTCATGTCCATGTACGGCGTAGTGTGCAGTGTGTCAGACATTCAGGAGTCTTGTTGAGTGTCCATGTGTGATGTGTTTCTGCACCTTGGTTCCCACCCACCACCCTGGAATAGTCATGGGTGCATGTGCAATGTCACCAGTGCATGTGTGCTTCACTGCTGCACATTGTTGGAGGTCGAGGGGTGTGGTGTTGAGTGTGTGCAGATGAGAGTTGTTGCCCGGCTAGGCCCCTGCCTCCATGTTGGCCTTGGCTTACTGGCCATGCTGTTTGATTTGTGCTTGTGTAGGTGTGATGGTAGTTATTTGCTCAGTACACATGACTGTGGTTCACAGTGTGAACAACATTTAGCTTTGTCATCACAGTGGGATTGTAATGCAGCCCAGGGTCACCACATTGTGGGGGCCCTGGGGGTGGTGCTGTGGTGTGTCTGTGTCTTGCTGTGTCAGTTGCTGTCCCTACGTGCCTGTGTGACATGTGTGATTTGTGCTCCCTCTCATCTGACAATGCCTGCTTGCCCACATAGGGAATTTGGATCCATGAGTTACCTTTGTGTGGCACTGTATGCACATCTGTATGATTGGTATTCAGGTCTCCTCATGTGTTGTGTGGTTGCCTGGGGACACTGGCACCCCCACCCTCACCTGTTGTGTATGATGTGCAGGGTGGGTCTGCCTGTTTGAGTTTGTGCATCTGCACCACTGCATTGGCATATCTTGGGTGTGCCATTGGCTGTATGTAGTTTGGTGGGTTTCCCCTGCTGTCCCTGGGACTCCTAGGTCATCGGTCAGCACAATGATCATGGTTTGTGTGTCCCATTGCTGCCATGGTATGGTATCTGTTCACCTCACATCTGCAGTCTCCACAGGGTATCTGCATGTGTGTGCCCATTGGTGCAAATATGTGGGTCTGCATTCTGATGGTCACTTCTGTCATTGTGTCATTGATGATTGTTGACGGTGTCAGCCCCCATGGGTGTTGTTTGTCTGCACATGGCCAAAGTTATGTCTTATTTGCACTGCAGAATTTGGCTCCCCCAATTTATGTTGCAATGGGACACATACACCACTTTGCCACTGATGTGTTTGTTGTTCTGTGACCAGGAGTCATCCATGCAGTTTGGCAGTTGCACCTCTTTCTTTGTCAACACTTACCTTTTGGTCACTGTGATGATGGGGGTTTGGACCCCATTGCCACAATGTTCTAAATGTGCTTCAGCTATGGACCCCACACTTACATTTTGGTCACTGTGATGATGGGGGTTTGGACCCCATTGCCACAATGTTCTAAATGTGCTTCAGCTATGGACCCCACACTTACATTTTGGTCACTGTGATGATGGGGGTTTGGACCCCATTGCCACAATGTTCAAAATGTGCTTCAGCTATGGACCCCACACTTACCTTTTGGTCACTGTGATGATGGGGGTTTGGACCCCATTGCCACAATGTTCAAAATGTGCTTCAGCTATGGACCCCACACTTACCTTTTGGTCACTGTGATGATGGGGGTTTGGACCCCATTGCCACAATGTTCAAAATGTGCTGCAGCTATGGACCCCACACTTACCTTTTGGTCACTGTGATGATGGGGGTTTGGACCCCATTGCCACATTGTTCAAAGTGTGCTTCAGCTATGGACCCCACACTTACATTTTGGTCACTGTGATGATGGGGGTTTGGACCCCATTGCCACATTGTTCAAAGTGTGCTTCAGCTATGGACCCCACACTTACATTTTGGTCACTGTGATGATGGGGGTTTGGACCCCATTGCCACAATGGTCATGGCCTGCTTGCATTGTGGGTGCCACACACATATATGTGTGGCACATGTGCTAGGGGGTCACATTGTATGTTCAAAGTCATGTTCGGTGTTGTAGGCATTTGACACAGTCTACACACGCTTGTCATGGTGTTGGGGGATGTCTTCTTCTTGCATTCCCTAGGTTGTGGTGTGCTGGTTGTGTCATGCATTGTCCATCCTATGAGTGGGGGTGGTAGTAGTGGTAGGCATCCTGCCCCCTGGGTGAGGGTGGTAGTAGTGGTAGGCATCCTGCCCCCCTGGGTGAGGGTGGTAGTAGTGGTAGGCATCCTGCCCCCCTGGGTGAGGGTGGTAGTAGTGGTAGGCATCCTGCCCCCCTGTGTGAGGGTGGTAGTAGTGGTAGGCATCCTGCCCCCCCTGGGTGAGGGTGGTAGTAGTGGTAGGCATCCAGCCCCGCCTGGGTGAGGGTGGTAGTAGTGGTAGGCATCCTGCCCCCCTGGGTGAGGGTGGTAGTAGTGGTAGGCATCCTGCCCCCCTGGGTGAGGGTGGTAGTAGTGGTAGGCATCCAGCCCCCCTGGGTGAGGGTGGTAGTAGTGGTAGGCATCCTGCCCCCTGGGTGAGGGGGTAGTAGTGGTAGGCATCCTGCCCCCCTGGGTGAGGGTGGTAGTGGTGGTAGGCCTCCTGCCCCCTGGCTAAGGGTGGTAGTAGGGGTAGGCATCCAGCCCCCCTGGCTAAGGGTGGTAGTAGTGGTAGGCATCCAGCCCCCTGGGTGAGGGTGGTAGTAGTGGTAGGCATCCAGCCCCCTGGGTAAGGGTGGTAGTAGTGGTAGGCATCCAGCCCCCCTGGGTGAGGGTGGTAGTAGTGGTAGGCATCCAGCCCCGCCTGGGTGAGGGTGGTAGTAGTGGTAGGCATCCTGCCCCCCCTGGCTAAGGGTGGTAGTAGTGGTAGGCATCCAGCCCCCCCTGGCTAAAGGTGGTAGTAGTGGTAGGCATCCAGCCCCCCTGGGTGAGGGTGGTAGTAGTGGTAGGCATCCTGCCCCCTGGGTGAGGGTGGTAGTGGTGGTAGGCATCCTGCCCCCCTGGCTAAGGGTGGTAGTAGTGGTAGGCATCCAGCCCCCCTGGGTGAGGGTGGTAGTAGTGGTAGGCATCCAGCCCCCTGGCTAAGGGTGGTAGTAGTGGTAGGCATCCAGCCCCCTGGGTGAGGGTGGTAGAAGTGGTAGGCATCCAGCCCCCTGGCTAAGGGTGGTAGTAGTGGTAGGCATCCTGCCCCCTGGGTGAGGGTGGTAGTATTGGTAGGCATCCAGCCCCCCTGGGTGAGGGTGGTAGTAGTGGTAGGCATCCAGCCCCCTGGGTAAGGGTAGTAGTAGTGGTAGGCATCCAGCCCCCTGGGTGAGGGTGGTAGTAGTGGTAGGCATCCAGCCCCCCTGGGTGAGGGTGGTAGTAGTGGTAGGCATCCTGCCCCCTGGGTGAGGGTGGTAGTAGTGGTAGGCATCCAGCCCCCCTGGCTAAGGGTGGTAGTAGTGGTAGGCATCCTGCCCCCCTGGGTGAGGGTGGTAGTAGTGGTAGGCATCCAGCCCCCCTGGGTGAGGGTGGTAGTAGTGGTAGGCATCCTGCCCCCCTGGGTGAGGGTGGTAGTAGTGGTAGGCATCCAGCCCCCCTGGCTAAGGGTGGTAGTAGTGGTAGGCATCCTGCCCCCTGGGTGAGGGTGGTAGTATTGGTAGGCATCCAGCCCCCTGGGTGAGGGTGGTAGTAGTGGTAGGCATCCTGCCCCCTGGGTGAGGGTGGTAGTGGTGGTAGGCATCCAGCCCCCTGGGTGAGGGTGGTAGTAGTGGTAGGCATCCAGCCCCCTGGCTAAGGGTGGTAGTAGTGGTAGGCATCCTGCCCCCCTGGGTGAGGGTGGTAGTAGTGGTAGGCATCCAGCCCCCCTGGCTAAGGGTGGTAGTAGTGGTAGGCATCCTGCCCCCCTGGGTGAGGGTGGTAGTAGTGGTAGGCATCCAGCCCCCTGGGTGAGGGTGGTAGTAGTGGTAGGCATCCTGCCCCCCTGGGTGAGGGTGGTAGTAGTGGTAGGCATCCAGCCCCCTGGGTAAGGGTGGTAGTAGTGGTAGGCATCCAGCCCCCTGGGTGAGGTGGTAGTAGTGGTAGGCATCCAGCCCCCTGGGTGAGGGTGGTAGTAGTGGTAGGCATCCTGCCCCCTGGGTGAGGGTGGTAGTGTTGGTAGGCATCCAGCCCCCCTGGGTGAGGGTGGTAGTAGTGGTAGGCATCCAGCCCCCCTGGCTAAGGGTGGTAGTAGTGGTAGGCATCCAGCCCCCCTGGGTGAGGGTGGTAGTAGTGGTAGGCATCCAGCCCCCTGGCTAAGGGTGGTAGTAGTGGTAGGCATCCTGCCCCCCTGGGTGAGGGTGGTAGTAGTGGTAGGCATCCAGCCCCCCTGGGTGAGGGTGGTAGTAGTGGTAGGCATCCTGCCCCCTGGGTGAGGGTGGTAGTAGTGGTAGGCATCCAGCCCCCTGGGTGAGGGTGGTAGTAGTGGTAGGCATCCTGCCCCCCTGGGTGAGGGTGGTAGTAGTGGTAGGCATCCTGCCCCCCTGGGTGAGGGTGGTAGTGGTGGTAGGCATCCTGCCCCCCTGGCTAAGGGTGGTAGTAGTGGTAGGCATCCAGCCCCCTGGGTGAGGGTGGTAGTAGTGGTAGGCATCCAGCCCCCTGGGTAAGGGTGGTAGTAGTGGTAGGCATCCAGCCCCCCTGGGTGAGGGTGGTAGTAGTGGTAGGCATCCAGCCCCCTGGGTGAGGGTGGTAGTAGTGGTAGGCATCCAGCCCCCTGGCTAAGGGTGGTAGTAGTGGTAGGCATCCAGCCCCCCTGGGTGAGGGTGGTAGTAGTGGTAGGCATCCTGCCCCCTGGCTAAGGGTGGTGGTAGGCATCCAGCCCCCTGGGTGAGGGTGGTAGTAGTGGTAGGCATCCAGCCCCCCTGGGTAGGGGTGGTGGTGCGCATTCAGGCCCCTGTGTGCATATGTGGCATTGGTGATGGGCATCCCGCCCCTATGGTGCTGCTGTTGCTGGTGTAAGTATATTCTGCATCCCTCTGTGTGTGTGTGATGTGTCGTGTACGTGTTGTATGTGTTTTGTGGTTGGTGTCTGGCTTACCTTCTGCGCCGTACGCGTCCGTGCCTGTTCCGGTAGTAAATGTAGAATATTGGTATGATGGGGATGAAGGGATTCATGGTTGGTTCGTGTCGTTCGTCCTTCTCGTTGCTTCGCGTCGTCCTCGTCGCTTCGCCTCGTCCTCGTCGCTTCGCGTCGTCCTCGTCGCTGCCGTGTTCGTCTCGGAGCCGTGGATCGTGTTGTGGCGCGAATCGGAGATTATGTGCGCCTCTCCCGGATGCTTTGACGTGCCGTGCGTAGCGACGGGTTCGGCGCGTACGGAAAGCGCATCGTACTCGTTCGGCCGGACGGAGCTTCATTTTCCCTTCCGTGCGACTCGATTCAGCGTTTCCGGATTCGCCTTGGTCGGAGAACAGGACCTGGATTGGGTGAGTACGACTCGGCCGGATTCTGTGCTGTTGTGCGCATCGTACTTACTCGTTCGGTGTGCTGTACGGATCGGTCGGGAAAGAGGCTTTCGCATGGCTTTTTTCCCGACCGAATGGTGTTGGGTACGCCTCCGACCGAGATCGGAATCGGCCCCTAAGTATTTGAGGGAGGGTGTATGTTATGCCTGTGAGTCTGCCTCTGGCTATGGTATTCTGGAGGTAATTCCTGCCATATAGGAGGGTATATTTAACAAAATGCAGTACCTGGCATACTAGAAGCACTTCTTGGAGCACCAATTTCAAAATGCTAGCGCTGGTATGTCGAAGGCAATTCTTGGCATAATGGAGAGCAGCCATGCCATTTAGAGTGGGAGAAGTGAAGCAAGCAACCATGATAAAATGGCAAGCTTGACATTCTGAAAGTAATTTTTGACATATAGGTCACCCATGGTATATGGCTGGTCAAAATGGCAAACCACCAGCACTGGCATGTGAGTACCCATGGCACACGGAAGGCACACATGACAGAATGCTGGCCCTGGCACACTGGAGGTACATATTGACATATGGGGACATCTATACCACAATTTCACAAAAATTAGTTCAACTCCTCGGGAGCAACAGTCTTCATTAGCTTGGCACTCCATGAAATACTTGAGTATTTATTAAGTGGCCTTTCAGGCCCTAAGAATTTTGAGAAAATGTATGAGAAGACTGTGCTTCGATATGCACTGTTTTACTTCACTTTTAAAAAAAATATTTTTGCTGGAGGTCTGCCCAAACCCTCCTAGGAAAAGTCATGCTTACTCACTTCATGTATTAATGCAATAGAATTCATCCCACACCCTCTAGAGATCACCAGCATTTACCACTACACAGCTTTGTAAAACACAACAGAGTCAATGACAACTCAAAAGAAAGACATATGCTCTGACACTTCTAAGTGTTCCAGTTAAATTGAAGATGCTATTGAACTGAGGATGAATCAGAATGGAAAAATTAACATCCTCCAGGTTAAATTCATTACCCAATCCAGAGGATGCAAAATGTAGCTTACAATATGGATTCCCTACACCTTCAAACGATGATACTCAATGTATATTTTGCAAGTTCAGAGATTGTATCCCTGGTAACTTTTCCTCTTTAGAATAATGCTGCTTAGATAACCCAAAGAACACAAAGAAACCTTAATAATAACACACTTTCTGCCCATTTTCTCAATATATACCTCTATGAGAAAAACATGTGCTTGTAAAAAATGAATTACCTTAGGTGCCTACTTCTGCATTGGAGGAATCACAAATTCCATCACGTTTTTTACTGCAAAACCCATTCGTCTAATGTTAACTTTAGCCATTCCTTTTAAAATATTTGTCACTCCCAAATTTCCTGACTTAGAATATAAACTCAAAGGAGGACTTATCTGCTGAATCACCGGTTGCCTTCTGGCAGGCTCTCTTTTCAAATTATCAGTCAAACTTTCCACGCTACAGAAGAAATCCTGTGAGCTCTCTGAACCCAGACAAAGAAGAACGACTTTTTTCAAGGCCAAATTGGGATCTTGTTAATCATCAGTGGGAAAAAAATCAATTCTCCTCACCCCCCAAAAACATGTCAAAATATTGTTCTCAAATTTAGTTGCGTTTTATTCAGAGAAGTTAAAGAGTTTACATATTGTGTTGTGTTTTTGACTACATTTTAGCCAAAAGAAAGGACTTCAGCCATAGGGAGCAGTTGTTTAAAGCTAGCTGTGCCACTTTGGGATTAATACTGATGAGCAAGACATACAAGTCAGACTAACTATTCCCAAACAACCAATAAGCCATATTACAGACACAATATCGGAATAAAAAATATAGTGTAATACAAATATCATGCCAAAATATCATTTACAAAATGATACTTTCCCTATCCTTACAATGGTAAATATAAAAATATTGAAAAAAATATTGTTTCACACTAATATCGTTAACAAATATAAAAAAATATTTTTTCTTACTATATATATATATATATATATATATATATATATATATATATATATATATTATCTACTGGCGGTCGCCAGTAGATAGTTATAGTTAGGACCTATTATCCATAGGAAATTCGTAACATTCTTTTCCCAATAACTTTGGCGCCGGTTGACGAATGTTCGCGGAATTTTCAAAACTTATGGCCCGCTCCGGTCCTCTCCTATGTTGAAAGTTTCGGGGTGATTTGGCAAGCGGGGGCCGAGAAAAAAGGGGGGTCCCAAAACGTGTTTTCTCCATGTTAATTCCCATAGGAAACTTTAGCCACGTCTACAGCCCGAACTGCTGAACGGAATTACACCAAATTTGGCAAAAAGGTAGTGCTTGGTTCAGAAAGCGCCCTTTTTTAAATTGTGTAAATCTGTTCAGTAATTCCAGAGAAATTCAAAAAATAAGATTCAAAAATCAATTTCCCATAGGAAACTTTATGCAAGGCTACAGTCGAAACTACTAAACGGATTTACCCTAAATTTGGCAAAAAGGTACTGCTTGGCTCAGAAAGCGACCTTTTTAAAAATGGTGTAAATCCGTTCAGTAGTTGCTGAGAAAATCAAAAATAAAAGTTTCGATATTTAGAGGCACGGAGGATCCGCGGACCTTCCCGATCAAGAGCTACATTATAATTGGCTGTCAACACTCCAAACCAGGAAGTGTTGGCAGCCATCTTGTGCCTTGGTAGAACCAAGTCACAAGAAAACAGAAAAAGAAACGCGCAAAACAAGAAAAGGGGGCAGGGTAGAAACACCCTGACCCCTAGGCCTGCTCAGGGGTCCCACAAGGACCCCCAGGGCCTAAAAAGCATTTTTTTTTTAAATCGGCAAAATGAGCACCAGATCCGCGAATCCGGCCGCGAAAAAAAAAACATGGGGGCAGGGTAGAAACACTGCTCAGGGCCCAAAAAATCATTTAAAAAAACCCTCAGGATTCAAGGGGACTTAATCCCCCAACTTAAAACGCGCCACGGGGCGCGTTTGCACAGTGGTGAAGTGAGGGGGCGGGGCCTGAGGTGACATGTGTGCAAACACGCCCTGTGGCGTGTTTTAAGTTGGGGAATTAAGTCCCCTTCAATCCTGAGGGCCCCTGGGGGCCAACTAGCCCACCAGGTATCTCCAGTAAGCGCCACAGGCCTGCGTTGCAGAGAGGTTGTCCAGGCCATGCCCCTTTTTACACCTCTGTGCAACGCAGCTCTGTGGCGCTTACTGGAGGTACCTCGTGGGCTAGTTGGACCCCAGGGACCCTCAGGATTCAAGGGGACTTTATCCCCCAACTTAAAACGCACCACGGGGCACGTTTGCACAGTGGTGAAGGGAGGGGGAGGGGCCTGAGGTGACATGTGTGCAAACACGCCCTGTGGCGCCTTTTAAGTTGGGGAATTAAGTCCCCTTCAATCCTGAGGGCCCCTGGGGGCCAACTAGCCCACCAGGTATCTCCAGTAAGCGCCACAGGCCTGCGTTGCAGAGAGGTGGTCCAGGTCACGCCCCTTTTTACACCTCTCTGCAACGCAGCTCTGTGGCGCTTACTGGAGGTACCTTGTGGGCTAGTTGGACCCCAGGGACCCTCAGGATTCAAGGGGACTTTATCCCCCAACTTAAAACGCGCCACGGGGCGCGTTTGCACAGCGGTGAAGGGAGGGGGCGGGGCCTGAGGTGACGTGTGCAAACACGCCCTGTGGCGCATTTTAAGTTGGGGAATTAATACCCCTTCAATCCTGAGGGCCCCTGGGGGCCAACTAGGCCACCAGGTACCTCCAGTAAGCGCCACAGGCCTGCGTTGCAGAGAGGTGGTCCAGGCCACACCCCTTTTAACACCTCTCTGCAACGCAGCTCTGTGGCGCTTACTGGAGGTACCTAGTGGGCTAGTTGGACCCCAGGGACCCTCACGATTCAAGGGGACTTAATCTCCCAACTTAAAACGGCCACAGGGCGTGTTTGCACACATGTCACCTCAGGCCCCCCCTCCCTTCACCACTGGGCAAACGCGCCCCGTGGCGCGTTTTAAGAGGTAGTTTTAATCCCCCTGCCCTATTATGTACTAGGGCCTTACAGAGGAGGTCATGCTAATCACAGGGTGATGTCACTGACCATGTCATGAGTGATGTAATATGTGACGTCATCAGCAGTGCATTGCGGGGGCGCGAGTTATAGTTAGCTGAACTAACTATAACGGGGAATTTCACTGGTTTTGTACGAGTGAAATGTCCAACTAACTATAACTTTCCCTAAAACCTATGGTTTTTCAGTGAATTTCAAAGGTTTTTTAAATGCTAATTTCTAACTATAACGTGCCTGAAACCTATGGTTTTTTCAGTGAATATATATATATATATGTATATATATATATATATATATATAGTTTCAAGTAGTGTAATATATATACCATTAATATAATGTTCATTAAATAATTCATACTAATATTTAATAATATATATAAATATATACTTATATAAAATCACATACATATATATATATAAGTAACTGCTCTCTGTTGCTGCATTATGCAGTTCACCCTCCAACGGTGTCGGTGCCTGCTACGGCGGCAGCAACCATCTTAATTAATCACCACGTAATCTCCTCGGGCATTCCAGAGAAAAAACAAAGCGGCACACCAGGGGACTTTGCACAATTTTTTATTGTGCACCAAGACGATGCACTTTTTCGAAAAAGGCTAACGCCGAAACGCGTCGTCTTGGTGCACAATAAAAGATTGTGCAAAGTCCCCTGGTGTGCCACTTTGTTTTTCAACTGGAATGCCGGAGGAGATTACGTGGTGATTAATATATATATAAGTATATATGTGAAACTGAAAAAATATTAACAATTCAATTCCAAAACAATAAATAATAAATAGTTACCAAAAATAAAATTAATAAATTAAAAAACAAAAAACGACATTTGCAAGCAATATTCCAAAAATTAAAAAACAAATAAAAATGTAAACAAATACTATAAAATTAAAATTATAAACATATATTGATTCAAAATATATTTACCAAATATTAGGGAATGTATTGGAGACTGGGAATAATAGTTATACTATTCTCACTAAAGTCTATGCAACTGTAGAGAAAGTGTAGGTCTTCAGAGCAGTTAAATATATTATTTCCACTTCAAAGAGCGCCACAGTATGGAAAGCGGTGGACTTCAGAGGGGTTCAATTTACTATTCCCACTCCAGTCTGTGCAACAGTACGGAAAGCGTTGAACTTCAGAGGGGTTACATTTACTATTCCCATTCCAGTCCGTGCATCAGTAGGGAAAGCGATGGACTTCGGAGGGATTCAATTTATTATTCCCACTCCAGTCTGTAAAACAGTACGGAAAGTGTTGGACTTTGGAGGATTAAGATTTACTATTCCCACTCCAGTCCGTGCATCAGTAGGGAAAGCGTAAGACTTCGGAGGGGTTAAATTTACTATTCCCACTCCAGTCTGTGAAACAGTAGGGAAAGTGTTGGACTTTGGAGGGGTAAGATTTACTATTCCCACTCCAGTCTGTGCAACAGTAGGAACAGCGGTGACTTCAAGGGGTTAAATATACTATTCCCACTCCAGTCTAAGAAACAATAAGGAAAGCATTGGACTTCGGTGGGGTTAAATACATTATTCCTACTCCTGTATGTACAACAGTAGGGAAAGCGCTTGACTTCGGAGGGGTAACAATTTACTATTCCCACTCCAGTCTCCCCAACTGTAGGGAAAGCAGTAGACTTCGTAGGGGGTTAATTTGACTGTTGCCACTCCAGTCTGTTGAACAGTAGGGAATGCGTTGGACTTTGGAAAGGTTAAATTTACTAATCCCACTTCAGTATGTGCAACAGTAGGGAAATCGTTAGACTTCGAAGGGGTAAGATTTGCTATTCCCACTCCAGTTTGTGCACCAGAAGGGAAAGCATTATACTTCCAAGGGGTTAAAATGTACTATTCCCACTAAGCAATGGTAGATAAACTACTTCACTTAAAGCATTACATATTTGAATGGCCCTATTAATTTAGAAAAAAATATAAAACTCTAAAAAGAAACATTATTACTGACGCTTTTCCTGCTAACTTCTACTTGCCTTGCTGCCACCCGGGCTTGTGCCTGAGGGACTTGGCGTCCCAGAACTACTGAGGAGCGATGGAGGAGCCAGGCAGCACGCCCACGCCGCACGCACTGAAAATCGCTGGTTGTCTCCCACGGCGCGGGACCCTTTTCCTGCTAACTTCTACTTTCCTTGCTGCCACCTGGGATTGTGCTTGAGGGACTTGGTGTTCCAGAACTGCTGAGGAGCGAGGGAGGAGCCAGGCAGCACGCCCACGCCGCACGCACTGAAAAGCGCTGGTTGTCTCCGGCGGTGTGGGACGCGCCTGCGCCGCGCCTGGGTGAAGCCCGGGCCAAGGGCAGACCCGTCCACGCCCGTCAGAGCCCGGAAGAGGCTGGGCTGGGCCACCCCCCTTAGTTCCTTTTTGGCAGGGCGCCTCGAGAAGCACCCACGGGGTAGCCGCGCTACCAACCAGCTAGCCAAGTGGGGGCTTTGAGGAGGCAAGTGAGGGGCTTCGCCAAATGTATTCTGCCACCGTGTAGTTGATTGCAGCTGGAAACAAATAATCAGTCCGGGTTAACAGCGGTCCCACTCAGGTTAGTCTATGTGTGGTTGAATACAAACTGTGGTGAATGCCAATGCAGTAAGACACTAAAAGAACAATTTTGTGCCTTGCACCCGGACTTTTGGAGAGATTAATTTTGAGACTATTAGCCTAAGCTGCTGGGCTGGACGTCCCATTTTGTTCCAGAGATCGGCAATATCCCCAGTACCATATTTTTATATCTTTTAGCTTAAAATAAGTTTTAGGTTTTGTTTTATTTTTTCTTTAACAACATATGTTTTTATGGTCCGTCTTTACCGTCCTGCTTCAATATTTCACAAATATACTGTAATACTGCACACTGTAATTTAGTTTTGGGTGATTGGTACTAATTATGGGGAAAAGGAAATTAGCTTCGGACCAAGCAAAGCCATATTCCCCAGAACGGACACAGACACACACTCAAACCTCATTATTTAAGTTCATCTCAGGGGCTATGGGAGCGATAGAAAAGCAGATTACCAACGTTGAGGAGTCATTACTTGTCTGTGGAGAACAATACCAGACATCCACGGACATAACGCAAAGCGTAGTTTCGGGGATGGCAGTAACGGGCAATAAAGAAACGAATGGGTGTGTACAGAATACATCAGACACTATTAACTCCACCAAATCAGACTCCCCACTTCCTGCTAAACGACTAAAAAACAACGCATGTGCACCGCAACTACTACCATAACTAGCTCCCTAAATAAGGAATGTTCCAACAGTAAAAAGGTCAAACCCCAGAGTAAGACTGCGAATAGATCTACTGCGTCTAACATCACACAATCCAAGCAGAGCGGTGATCTAAATAATGAAAAACTGGATACACTGTGCACAGCTGTTAAATCGCTGGAGCAACTTTTGAAAAACAGCTTAGATAGCATTAACTCTCGATTAACAGAAATAGAAGCTAAATGCACGACCTGTTTGGACAAATTGAATTCCCGACTGCTAAGTAAGCCCATTGGGAACGAGACAGCTAGTAGTGATCCAACCACAACTAATAAAGAGAGGCAATCAAATCATCTACCCACATGTACTTCACAATGCACACTAACACAAGACCAATTACGCCCTTTAGCTAAAGAAGTGATTACTCCTGCCAGCTCACTGCCTCTTTCAGCCAACACAACGTTCGCAGTTGATCCATTATCCCACCCATCACAGTTCTTAGATCTCCCACCTGCTGCAACCCCATACGTAATAGTGTTATCTAACGTCCCGCCCCTAAATCAAAACACCACAGAATCTTGGACATCCCTTAAAAACAAGTCCCTAAATTGGCTGGGGGTAAGATCAGGACTGACGGAACATCTATTTGCCGATCTTAAGATGGCTAGACACATTAGATGGGTGGGTAGATCACAAGAAACCCTACCAGGTGACTGCATCGTATTGTCATTTAAAACACCGAAACTTGTACAGACTGTGTTAAATAGAACTAGGCCGGCTCATATTACCCCAAATACGATCTCAGCACTCCCACTGGGTTACTTTTACCAACCAGGCCCCATAAGGCCAATCCATCGGCCAAAACCCATATGCACCCAGCTACCTCCCACTTTTCGGCCTTATAATGTCCCAACCTCCAATAGATTTCAGGGATTAGAAAATCTAGAGGACATAGATTGACCATCAGGGACGAGCTGTGAGGGTGCTGAGCAGAGATGCCTGGGGATAAAAGTTCCAAATCACCCCGAAGGAGGGTGGCAGAGTCCAGCTAGTATTAATACAATTAATCCATCCGACTCTGACGCCGCATGTTATGTAGCTAGGTCCATTAAAGACTCAAGACTACAACCTGCTACATGGGATCTCCCCCACTCCACTAACGAACATATTGGATTTGTGTTTTGGAATGTGGCAGGGCTTAAGAATAAAATTAATAACCGAGAGTGGGTAGATTTAGTAGTAGACCCCAGGTTTATCTGCCTGCAGGAGACTTGGCTGGTAGAACCGGTACACATGAACGGTTTTAGAACATTTTTTGTCCCTGCTGTCCCAGTGAGCCACGGTAGATCTAAAGGTGGTTTATGTATTTTCATATCTAAATGTTTACCATCTGTTAAAACAGTGACAGAACTTACAAATCCCTACCATCAAGTTGTTATATGCGAAGGTTCAGGTACGACCAGGATGGCAGTGGTGAACCTGTATAACAACGCCCAAAGCGGTGACATGGTGACCCATTTGAATAACTTATCTGAGTACTTGGAAAAATTGGATAACAGCCATAAGAAAAAGCTGTTGATTTTGTGGGGGGGTGATTTCAATATCCAACTATGTAGCTCTCTCGCCATGAAAGTTTGCGGTGTGAATAGTCTAGCAGGTTCAAGTAGTTCGCACTTTATTCATAACAGCTATGGAGATAAGTTAAATGAATTGATCTATATGTTAGACTTATCTTTTTCTAATGAAATGTCGTTACCATATGCCCCTTTCAAATGTACTTTTAACAGGTGTAATAACTCCAGCACTATTGATTATGTTTTAACTTCTAACAATCTGAGCTCACATGTTTTATATTTCAAACTCACACCACACCATTAAGTGATCACTACCGACAATCAGTATAAATTGATAAGTCTATTGTAAGTAAATATCCTAACTCGACTGCTGCGGCTTGTAGTGGTGACTTAGAATTAGCCACCCTTAATGGTTTCTCACTGCGCTGGCACATGATGACTCCTGAGGGTTTCCTTGAAAAATTAATTCGAGATACCGGGGAAGCCTTTGAGATATGCCTGGATGACAATGCACACCAAAAGGAGATCATAAAATCGTTCCTGGTTATTAGTAAGTCTGTAAAAGCGAACCTGCAATCTGTATCGAAAATAAATAAGACCAGCAAAGGCTGGTTTGATGCACACTGAACCAAGGCAAACAATAGGCTTAAAGAAGCACTTCACAGAAACCCCAGGAGTAGAGCCGAGGTCCAGCAATGTAGATCTGATTAAAGTCAGGCTCTGCGTCAGCGGAAATTAAGGCTAAGAGATGAGGCATGGGCTGCACTGTGTGAAGCAAGTAGTATGAACGACAACAATTCATTTTGGAGGTTAGTAAACTCTGCCCCATTGAGAGAAAATAGCGGACCTGGGATAGTGGTCTCAATACCTGAGGTCGACTGGGTCAAACATTTCTCTGCAATTTATGCTGCTCAGTCTCCCGATTCTGATACTATTGACAGCACTCTAGTTTTTGACCAGTCACCTAGTATTGCCCCATTTACCTTAAACGAAGTGACTGAGGCAATAAGTGCCAGTAAAGGGGGTAAAGCACTCGGCCCTGATGCCATACCAGTGGACCTATACAAAGCTAATATTCCGCTATGGGGGCCCATTCTAACAATTGTCTTAAAAGCATGTTCCACGTCAGAATTTCTTCCAACATGGGCGGAGTCTACAATAGTTCCCATCTATAAAAAAGGGGACCAACACAATCCTGCCTGCTACAGGCCGATCTCACTCCTTGATTCGTTAGTCAAAATAGTCGGCAGAATAATCCTGAGTAGACTGCAGGAGTGGCCTGAGTCCAAGGGGGTGCTGAGCGACCTTCAATATGGTTTTCGCTCTGGGGTGGGGACCACTGAACAGTGCCTCAATCTGAGCATCTAAATAGGGAAATATACACAGATCAAAGGCGGTAATCTATATCTGGGTTTTGTAGATCTTTGACTGTGTAAATCACTCAAAGCTTTGGGTAATCATGAGTGAGATGGGAGTAGAATCCTCGATAATCTCCTTTTTGAGGGATTTGTACTCAGGAACCAATGCTAGAATCAGATATGGAATAAACGGCGATTATCCTCAGCCGTTCAGCATAGAAAGAAGGGTAAGGCAGGGCTGTGTCCTTGCACCATTTCTATTTTCACTCTACATTAACAACGTAGGGTGTGCCTTGACTGTACATCCGAAAGATCTGGCTCAGGTGGGACACCGCCCTTTGCCTGCCCTACTCTATGCTGACGACGCCTGTGGCGCACACCCCAAACTCCCTGCAGTCGGTACTCAATGATTTTGTTAACTATATGCAGGATCTTGATCTACATGTGAACCAGACCAAGACAGTTATAATGAAGTGTGGGAGGAAATCAGGTACCTGCCGTGCAATGAGAATCAAGGGTTCCATCATCGAACAGACCAACACTTTCTCATATCTTGGTGTACCCTTTGACAAGGATGGCACTTGGAGTCATGCAATTAAAACAAGGTCGCTGCTTTTCAAAAGCGCCTGCATGGCCTTACGCAAATTTGCCATAAGACTTGGTACTAACCCGCCACGAGAAATGCTCACCATCTATCAGGCAAAATGTCTCAGCAAAGCATTATATGGGTCAGGCATACGGGGTTACGAAATTGTATGGCCATACAACTAGTGGAGAATTAATTTCTAAGATATCTACTTGCCACCCCTAAATCCGCCCCAACTTTTGTCTGTCATGCAGAGTTGGGAGTTTCTTTCCTGGTTGACCTTATCAAGATCCAACCGATTTTGCTCTGGCATAAAATATGGTCATCAGAGCACACCCTTTTAAATCGGCTTGTCATCAGGGATTGCTTAAACTCAAACCACTATGCACGAATTCCGTGGTTAACATATATTAAGCGTTTTTGCCATGACTTGGGGCACCTAGAATACTTTACTAACCCTGATTGTTTAGCCAAACTAAACAGGAAAGAAATAAAGGCCGACTGTTTGAATCATCTTGAGAATATCAGGTTGTCTGCAGAATTGTCAAAACTCTCTGTTTTAAGAAACCAGCTTATTTTACCCAGTTACGACATGCAATTATACCATAGATATGTGCCACTCTAAAAGCACAGGTATATTTTAACTCGTTTTAGAATGAACATTTTCCACTGTATGGTTACCTTTCCGGAACCAAATGATCAATCTTCCAATTGATCAAATTGTCCCTGCGATAACGTCTCAAAACAGACGACTATGCATGTCGTACTTTTTGCAAATTTTATAAAAAATGGAGGAAATTTTATATACTGAGTTAGTTAAAGCAGCTAGACTTTGTTCAATGCCGCCCGGCCTATCTATTCTTTCAGTCTTTATCGACTATTGACATTTGTGTAAGAATGTCATCCTTTTTATAGAGTGTTTTTAATGCAAGGACAAGGGTATTTTAACTTAACGAACAAGTTAGCTAAATGACGCTGTAAGTGGAATCCTAACAAATATGTTTTTGGACTGGGCAAGTGGAACAGGATCGTATGGCGGACCCTAATTTGAGGTTCTTACCCTCCTGTACGCTGCCCTATGACCTCATATATAGACGTATTTCTTTTTTCCTCCAAATGATCTTACGCTAATATAACCTTTTAGACGCTTTTTAAACTGATCTGGTATGAATTGTTTTTAAGATCGAAAATGAATTATTAGACTCTGGTTTTTTGTATTACAGTAACAATGTAAATGTGATTTATAACAGGATTGATATGGCTTTATTTGTGATTATGTTATCTGTATGTCTACCTGTTTGGTGCTTTTATGG